>JAQBSW010001299.1:0-107500 GCA_029291075.1 Eudiplozoon nipponicum | reverse complement strand
AAACAATTTGGATTGACATAAAACGCCTATCCGTGCTGTTTCGATTTTTTAAATTGCTGTCCAAACGCAGAGAAGGATCAACAAAGTTTTTTTTAATATTAATTATATTGCAGTAATCCTCAAATTCCCGGTTTACCCAATCTTATTCTGTGCGCAATAGGTTATAGAGAGAGAGAGAGAAAGAGGTTGGTAAAACTGTTGAAAGAATATATTATTATTCTATCGTTTGGAAAAGACCGAATAATAAGCCTATATTAACGAATCGTTTTTCAGCCAAATAAATATTTATACTTATATCCAATATAATTTTATTTTTTTCCATTTAAATATCTCTGTCGAAACCATATACATGTTTTAGTATATATAAAAAAATTACATGTAAGCAACAAAATGCTTTCCTACGAATAAATTTAGATATATGATAAATAAGCAATTAAAAAAAAATTTATTACTTAATATTTTATACATTTATGCCCGAATCTTATATAGAAATATCCATTTATATATACGTCTGTACGCTACATCTTATGCAGAGGTAGATAATCATATAAGCAACCATGTGGGTTTTCCCACATCTTTTATAAATATCTATATACCCATTATATATATATGTATATATATATATATATGCACCTCTATACACCATATATAAAAAGAATATCATATAAGCATCATTATGTGTCCCTCAACGGAAAAATTATATTAGGCAAAACACATTTCTTAATATTTAAATATCTATTTATATATCTATGAATATATATATATATATATATATATATATATATATATATATATATATATATAAGCAAAACAATGGGTTTTTTGAACTTACATACATACATATACACGTCTACACACAATATATATTACGTAAATTAAAATCAACATATGGGAAACCAAGTGAGTTCCCTTCTTATCTTATATGAGAATCTAAATATTCTTTCACATTTATATAAAAAATATCTTACATGTTTTCCTTGTTTTATTTTTCCATTAAATTGCCGTTGTGTTTCATTTTTGATTTTATCAATTAATTTTACCGGATAGTCATTTATCCTGAATATTTCTCTCAATTTCATCAGTTCTTTATCCCTATATTTTAAATTCACTATTTTAAGACTTATTATTTATTTTAGAATGCCTATTTTCATCCGAAACAGGTGATTAGAACAGTGATTCAGGAGAATACCAGAATAATTATCCTTCCTATAAACATCTTTTTCTAATATGTGACCCATTCGTTTTAACTTTACATCCAATAATGATAATTCTTCTTTTCTTTCTTTTTCTAATGTAAATTTTACCTCGTCTAGTTGATTAGCTAATTTCAGAACATTCTCCAACTCCTTATCCCCATGATTCCAAATTAAGAAAATTTCACCTGAGAATGTTAAATACAAATTTTTTGAGTGTAGATCTGAACAAGAGAGACTTCCTAGGGCATAGTATCACGCCACAAGGTATTCAAGCTTTGCCGTCGAAGGCGAATTCAATCAGAAATATCAAGTCACAGAAGACGTAGCGAAATGCAGAAAATTTTGGGAGTCCTAAAATACTATCGCAAGTTCCTTCCCGGCCTTTCAAGACAACAATCTGAAGATGAGGAATTACTTTGATTCGCCATTAACTGTTTAGCAAATGCTACAATGCTAACGCATCTAGATTTTCAACGACCATTTCTACTCAGGACAGATGCATCTGAGTTCGCTGTTGGAGCCACGTTGGAACAAGAGATTGACGGATTTCGGAAATCTATCAGTTTCTACTCGCGTACTCTCCAACCAGTAGAAACGAGATACGACACTTTTGGTCAGGAACTCCTCGCCAACCACGACGCAGTGCGCCGTTTTATAAGCATCATTGGCAGCATCAGATTTATTGTTTTCACAGATAATGAACCATTAGTTAGCGCACTTCGAAACGTGACTTCAACTATTGCCAAGTACCCTGCCAGAATAGAAAGACAGCTTTAACGTCTAAGCGAATAGCAAATCGGCATCTTTCATGTCAAGGACGAACAAAACATCATTGCAGACGCCCTTTCCAAGCCAGACGTCTCGCTACAACCACCTTTGCCGTCGCCATTCACAGTCAACTCCGTGACACTCAGTGAACCTGCACTAACGCGATCCCTCCTACGAACGGAACAGCGCGTTGAATCTCACATTCAAAGATCATTAGCCCGTCAACCCACAAAGTTTGTATGCCGTCTCTAGGAAGGCTTACCTATTGTTTACTCAACGGGTACGCAGCCCAACAAGTCAGTTCTGCCGACCAGTCTTAAAAGCAAAGTTTTCGACTTAATTCACTCAATTTATCACCCAGGAAGCAAGGCGACTGTCCGACTTCTTACAGATCGTTTCTGGGGTCACAGACTTGGGCAGAACGCTAAACCTTGTGTCTCCGTATGTGCCATTTGCCAGAAAAACAAGATCACACGGCACACTCGTTCTAAATAGTCATGTTTGATTTCTGCTGCGCACTACGTGTACCTGCTGTTTCCTATTATACTGACTGTTGATCTATGCTGACTTCTGGACTTGTTTCAAAAGCAGAATCACTTAGTCACACCAACCTTGTCGCTGCACAACTAGTGAGACGGAGCAACATCTGCATATTGGACCTCTACGTGTGCCAGTCATCACGGTGTTGTCGCAGATCTTCAACGAAACAATACTCAGCCTTCAAACAGTCTCTAGCCGCAGAAGGAACACCAGCCGGTCAACCAGAGCCAGTCTCAAGTGTCCAGGAGTACGTCTAGATACTGCTACACTAACTAGCTTTCTCGGCATTTGCCGGAGAACGCTATTCCGGCCCTAATAAGGGCCACCAATAGTACTAACCCTCCGCTGTCTTGGCACATCAAAATTTTTTAAACGTAATACGGCACTAAGCATGGTAGTTTCAGTCATATTTATCGACCATGTTCCGTCATTTGACACTCTAATGCGTAGCTGGTTTTCCTCGCGGTCTATTTGTCTATTGGTATGAAACGTAATCTGATGACTAGATATTTTGTGATAAATGTTTTCAAGCTGTTCGCAACCCAAAATAAAAGTATGCGGATTTTTAAATGTTTGTATCGCACATAACTTAGCATGTGACTACTGTTAAAAAGCTTGTCTCCTTGAAATTTTCTCGTCAGCTAATTAACTTTCTTTACTTCTTGAATTGTAACCCTGGAAATTTTACTGGCTAATATTTTAATTCATTATCTATTTACATTGGTTTAACAGAAACACCATTGCAATAAGTAATTGTCAATTTCATGTTATTTTATTGCACGTTTACAATTATCATTAATCTAATTTTACATTGTTGCTTTTTTTAGGACTTCATTGTTGGCAGAGATTAAAAAATATTAAATAAATCATGGGCGACGTTTCGAAACCTGCTTTTTCGAAAATATTCGACACGTTCATGTGTGTTTTGTAATGTGGGTATATTAGTTAATAATCGTTCATGAAATTGAAAAAGTATGTTTCCTTAAATAAAGATACATTACATTCGAAACATCACGTTTGCATTTCTTTATATAGTTTACGAGAAATAATTACTTTATGCATTTTTAAAAATATACTGTGCATGCAATATATAGTTTTCATTTGTTTTGTGTGTTTTCCACCTTCCGGATTTATGCAATGCGGAAAAATTATTTGAAGTTTTATAGTATATATCGTGTACTGTACATCGTAACATAACAGCTACAAAGTCCTGAGAAGGGAGTTACAGATTCTTTCGTACAGTCGTTCTAATGTCAGAGGCCTATTTTGCATCGGTTTCCAACATTTTATTTTACGAAACATTAATATCTGCTTTCGTCCTACCCAAAAGGGAGCAAAATCTCGGCTGTTATAGCATTGATTTTCTTAATTTTTTGCCGTGAGAATAGATCAGAGGAAGAGAAAAATTACATGCAGTATTTAGTGTTTCAACATATTAATTAACTTTGCTGCTAACGTTGGTCAATTAGGTAGAAATAGTTACAAAACTTTCTAGAGCATTGATAATTTGACAGGTTTCGAATTTTTTAGCCATAAATCACATTCTCCAAACTGTTAAGCTTATTAATGACATCAGCTTTGTTCGGCCTAGCAGAAAAGTTTTCCTCCGAAATTAGCGTCTTTTAGTCTTTCGAGACTAGAATATTTATAAAACGCTTAGACGTGGATTATAGGTAACGTATATCGAGAGTTATGACAAATAAAACATTAACTAATTTCGTAAAATGAGTAAGGAGCACTTCTAGCAAATAAAAATGAGGTATTTAACATAAATTGCTTTTCCAGATCGGTCACAACCATCGGTTAAACAGAAAAGATATCTATTGATTTAATGAAACACCAAATAAATTTCTAAAAATCTCACAGTAGTCGCTTTTCAATCGCCTGTGTTAAATGATACCGCCGAATAGGCTGCGGTTGAACTGTGTTAGAAAGCTGACGTGACAAACATATATTCAATTAAATTAAAAACTGACTTTAAAATGTAGCGCAATTTAGATGCAATGCAAACAAGACTAATGCATAAACGTTGAGTTAAATTGCTCGGTGCTGTCCTTCTTATAGTTCATTATGCCGCCTTTTTCTTTTGCAAGACAATTGATAACACTCGTAGGTCGGTAAAATCTTGAATCCAGGGGCACGGATTTTTGGCCTTGATTGATAGGCTTTTACTTGTCCCTTCATTTTGAAGCCCTCCATCATCCCGAAAATTTGGTAAAAAAAGAGTGGAAAATCTAAGTGGAGAATCTAATTTTGCGGATAGGGTCTTTTATTCCGTTGGCTTTCCACATAGATGACGTATTCTTTATTTAATTTAAGCCCATAGCTTAGCTTAATCAAACGAGCAATGAGGCCATTTTCGTTATTAGTTACCCAATTAATAAAATAAAATATTAAGAAATTTCCAGCTTAGAACAATTTATGCGATACTTATAGGGGGGAGAGACGCATGTCTAATTTTTCTTTCCATATAAATGCATTGCAGGTTTTCCTTGCTAGTTCGTTTTCCTTCGTACTCTGATGATGATCATGGAAGGTCGAAACGCGTCAATACCTTTGACTGACGGTAGTTTTGCTTTTTTACGATGATTGGTTCAGTAAAATGGGATTGGATTTACTTCAATCTCGCAAATTTGATTTACAGA
This sequence comes from Eudiplozoon nipponicum, assembly GCA_029291075.1. Classification (NCBI taxonomy): domain Eukaryota; kingdom Metazoa; phylum Platyhelminthes; class Monogenea; order Mazocraeidea; family Diplozoidae; genus Eudiplozoon; species Eudiplozoon nipponicum. The sequence goes on along the minus strand of JAQBSW010001299.1, from coordinate 102,351 downwards.
ATTGGAACTCAGCCTGATTTAGTCATAACACAGATCAGGCAAATTTCAGACATCCAGTTTCGCAATGCGTAAAATAGAATTACAGCAGACACCCCGTCAAGTTGTACCATGAGTACGACCGTATATAGAAGCAACTCGTGAGGCAAATGTAAAATATTTCATTTTTAAAATATTTTTAAAAACTTTTTACAACTCCTAAATGTTTTACTTTTAGATTCAATTTTAAGTTGAACGCGTGTAATTTGTTTCTGAAGCATTACCTTTTTAAATTTTTAGTGGAGTTCGTGGTATATCTCGTAATATAGAAATTAGAAAATTTAAATTTAGAGCGGTTAGGCCACTGGGCAGTTGGGGAATTTAAAAACATTCTGATGACAGTACAAGTTTAATCATAGCCAATCCTATAGTAAATCTTTCAATATTAAATCTGAAAGAAAATCAAGTTGAATTACTTATCCGTTGTTTAAATATAGCAATTCAAAATTTAAAAAAATCAATTTTAAATGTAGTCATTCTAATAGCTGTTAAAACGGCACAACTGCATTCAGATAAGAAGGTTAAATTTGAATTAGATGTTGCTTCAATGGTTTTTACTCTTCAAGGGGAGAATTTGAAGCCAAGTAATAAAATCCCATTCATGTTGGTGAAAACATGTGTCAATTAAAAATAAATGCATCTAAATATGAACATGGTACAGAATCTGTTCAAGTACGTCGAGCAGCGGAGTTTGGGCATACTACTAACTTGGATGACCTTTGACGCACAATGATATATATTCGATTCCGGATAAATGGATTGTTTATGGAATTTATAATAATTAACTCAAGGCATGATAATATGAATGAAAAGGCTGTAAAAATATCATTAGGTACGACGGCATAAACTAATGGCAGAAAAGATGATTGAACGAATGAGAATGTGAAGCTAGCTCCATTAAAAGATCAAATCTATCGGATTAAGATTCGATTATCAATGGGCGTCTTAGTTCATTAAAGGTGAATCAATTATTGATTGTACAATCCTTGAAAAATTAATCCTTTAACTTTTCTATTTTTGTAAATTTAATTTAGGCTTCTTAATAAGTTGAATGCATGTTAATGGACTTTTATTTATTTTTCCATAATTTGATTATTCTTCCGTTAATTAATTTTCTTAATATTCTTATCTAACCATCATTTATTTTGTTTCATATCTTAATTAAGCTTCTTATTTTACTAAATTATATCAATTATCCGAATTAGATTTTTTGTGCCATGCCTCCACCCTACCTATTCACATCACTCTGTTATTGCATCATTTTAAATGTTAAAAATAAATAATTAGTCTGAAGCGAGGAAATGGTAAATTAACCTCTATTTACTGCAGCTTCACTTTGATGAACGTAAATGTGTAGTAATTGTATTCAACTGAGTTATTTTGAGTTATATATTAAGGCGCACAAACACGTATGTGACACGCGCCTGGCTAACGATTTGAAAACCAACGTTATTAAACAAACCATTCTTCAGCATAACTACAGTTCAGTTGCGTAACTATAAAAAAATGTTTAAATAGGACCAGGAAGAAAACCCGAAGTCAATATGAACGAAAGGTATAATCTCATGTACATCTCATGTACACATGCGTTTTATGCTCAATAACGACTCATCAGAAGTCGGCAATATACCCTATACTCACGATATATTTTGTCAAGAGATATTGGACAATTGGATGGTACAGTCGCCTATAGAAATTTGTATTCACGTGTTAATGGAGTTAAATTCATATAATGTTTTCGGCAATGTGACTTCATATTAACAATATCATATATAATATACACCGATCATGTAACGTGAAACACAACACTATGGTTGCGGAAGCGATACATGCTACCAACAGAATTCATGTCAAGATCTGACAAATTTCCCCAAAATGAAGAACACTAGCAACTGCTGAATACCTGCTGGAGTAACAATTTGAAGACTTTATACCAACATAACTCCATTACAACTTGAATACCTATTTGTATAAGAGATTGTATTGTCCAATTGTCCCACATTAATTGACTAAATATATAATAGGAATAGGGCGTAATACCGGCTCCTACTGATGAGTCGCCTGTAAGTATGAAACGCATGTGTACGTGTGAGTATACCTTCATTCTTGCTGAGTTTGGTCTATCCATCTGGGCCGATTTGAACTAATTTGTTATTAGATGCGTAACACCTAATCCACACTAGCATACATATTAGCTCTTTGCAAGAAACAATATATGACTTTTAATTATTTATTTGAATTTTGCAATGATTACCGTAAAATATAAGTGAAATCGATTGAGACCATAGTGTATGTATTTTCTGGAATAATTTTTGTTTATTAATAGTTGCAATTCGGAATTTTGTTGAAATTAAGCATATCTTGAAATCCATTGTATAGGAACCATTTACTTACACGGAAACCATAGAATTGGTATCATTTACACGCGCGTTATATATTATATATGGTGAGTTTGCTTTGAAATCTCATTGTCGATAACTTCATATGAATCTAACTTCCTTAATGCTTGAATAAACTTTCCCATAGGAGATTTTCCCTTCCAAGTGTCCTACTTTTCTTGAAGAAATATAGATTGAGTATAGGGCGTAGTACCGGCTCCTACTGATGAGTAACCAGTAAGCACGAGATGAATGTGCACATGAGATTATATCTACGTTCGTGCTGACTTTGGTATATCGTTTTGGATCTATTTTAACGAATTCGTTACTAGGTAGGCAGAACCTAATGCAAAATTCCATGTATACTAGTTCAAAACAACAATCAAATGCAGTTATCACCTGATCTGCGTTTTGACTAACGCAGTGATGATTCCAGTTATCTTCTTTCTTCAGTTGGTCCATTCTCATCAGAATTAAAAAAAACAAACTAATGAAGCAAGCGCGATACTTCCTTCCTCTAGATAGTTTCATGTCACATGTGCGTGTGTTCATTTCCACAATTGTTATGTTCATCTAACTAAGTGAGACTACAGTGGTTGAATAAAAAATTAGCATTTGCATGCCTTAGACTATGTTTTATACACTCCAATGACTGACGTAATTGAGATTGCCCTCACATTTGCGAGTGGAGGGAGCCCAATAAATCAGAAATACTCGTCATAACCACAGGCTTTTGTGAGTGATAAAATTAAAAATACGAATGACCGATGCACGAGTCAAATTTCAATTCAAACCACTGAGGTTGCACTCAGGATAGGCTCGTGTGCTAACAATTCTTGTTATATTATTAAATAGGCGCACGTTATGCATGTGCATGTGTATGTGTGTACCTAACTAAAAAGATTCAGTTAAACATAATTAAAACACATATACGTACATCAAAATGAGATTGTAGTCAATAAGCATAAATTTACTCTTTGCAAAAGTCAGGCTAATTGTTTACACTTAACATTTAAAATGTTATGTTACTAAAATGATCTCGATAGGTAGGGTGAGGGGAGGAGACAAAAATCCTATTCAATAAATTAAGAAGCTTAATTAAGATAATAAAAAAAAATTTGATGGTCAGACAAGAAAATTTAGACAATTAATTTAATGAAGAATATGCAATATAAGGAAACAAGATAGAGGCCTTTTAATAAGCGTTCACATCAAACGAGTAGTTAGGGGTTACATTTTTTGTTGAAGAAAGAAAGCAATTGGAATCATTGCTGCAGTATTCAAAACGCAGACCCGGTATATCGATTAATCGAGTTTTGAAAAAAAATTTCATTCACATGCAGTTTTCGACTGTTTTAAAAAGAAAATTATCTCTTAACTTGGAATTAGATTATTAACAGCGTATTTAATCTACTAGGCTCCCCACCTTATAATCACCAATCTTGATTTGGTTAATGGCACTGAATAAAGGCAGGAAGCGAAGTTTGCACATATCAAAATCGGAAACTCGTTTAAGTAAAAGAGTAGGAACTTTGGTTTTGCATAAACTTGCCGATGATGGAGTATGATTAAATACCGATTTCTTAAATAACTTTAGATTTATCTTATAATTTCATCTGCTATTACTTGTTATCTTGCATTATCCATTAACTTAGGTTCCTTATGGAGTGTAGTGCCTTTTAATTAGAATTAGCGTTTAAAAAGAAACTTTATTTTGCAATATTATTATCTTCTTTCACTCTGTTGGAAAAATTTCCTCTTTCTTCCACAACTCTTCTTTAATTTTAACTTATTTTAATGAAAACTAATTTTTTTATAACCTTTCAATATCTACCATGACAATAATTTGCGGCCGCTCCCTTCAAATTATCTTGGATGTCGCCTGTAAATACGCTTTTTACTGTGTATGTGTGACTAAAGGCCTGATGATTGAACGGGAAATGCTGTTCCGAATCGACACCAGTCATCAAAGATTAGATCGTACCTCATCGAACAATTACATTGCTCGACGACTGGTAAAATACAATGAGATTGGTGTTTACTTGAAGCTCGCAAACTGATTTAAAGAATTGTTACCACCACCCGCGCAATCATTTATTGTTAAATTGAATTACTTATTAATATTTATGTACAAGCTGTTAAACTGAGAGAAATTTTATAAGCCTATTAATAAGATTTTTTAAGCCGATATTCTTAAATTTTTACTAGAGCGATTTAAAAGAGTCCGATTAATGCTATCATCTTTTCACACTAATAGTTAATGCTTTTATCTAACTGAGGCCTAGTGGTATTTCCACCGGGGTTTCATTCCTAATATAATCTTTTGATTAAAGTTTGTCCAACCAATCTCTTTATTCAAGTATGTATTAGGTGTTGCGAACCTAGTAACAAATTAGTTAAGTTGTCACCAGAAGGATAAACCAAAGGTAGCATGAACTGAAAGAATAATCTCATGCACATTCGTTTCGTGCTTACTGGCGACTCATCAGTAGGAGCCGGTATTACGCCCTTTAACCACTATATATTTGGTAGAAGAATGTGGAATAATAGGACGGTACAATCTCCTAGACGAATGTGTAAACCTGCAATAGTGAAGCTAACATCATATAAGTCTCGACAATGCGACTTCAACGCTAACTCACTCAATATAATATATATACCGAGTCTGTAAAGGATACTAACACTATGGCTATTGTGTTAGTAACCGATACCAACATTGTACCGAAAAGGTACATGGTACTAACACTATGGTTTCCGAGTCGGTACATGGTACCAACCTGATGGATATCAATTTATGCTATAGTTCACCGAAATTGAGAATTACATCAATTTCTGAACACCTGTTACTCCAGTTAATCCATACACTCTGGCCTTGATCGATATCAGTTATCACATTTCGAGGTAAGCATGACATCATTCAATTCAATATATTACAGTTAAATACTGTTTGTTTCGAAGAACTAATATATATGCAAGTATGTATTAGGTTTTGCGAACCTAGTAACAAATTAGTTCAGTTGTGACCAGAAGGATAAACCAAAGGCAGCATGAACGGAAAGTATAATCTCATGCACATTCGTTTCGTGCTTACTGGCGACTCATCAGTAGGAGCCGGTATTACGCCCTTTAACCATTATATATTTGGTTGAAGAATATGGGATAATAGGACGGTACAATCTCCTAGACGAATGTGTAAACCTGCAATAGTGAAGCTAACATCATATAAAGTCTACGACAATGCGACTTTAACGCTAACTCACACTATATAATATATATACCGAGTCTGTAAAGGATACTAACATTATGGCTATTGTGTTAGTAACTGATACCTTTTTTTGAAATCGATGAGTACCGGATACTAACACTATGGCTTCCGAGTCGGTACATGATACCAACCTGATGGATATAAATTTATGCTAAAGTTCACCCAAATTGAGAATTACATCAATTTCCGAACACCTGTTACTCCAGTTAAACCATACACTCTGGCCTTCATCAATATCAGTTATCACATTTCGCGGTAAGCATGACATCATTCAATTCAATATATTACAGTTAAATACTGTTTGTTGCGAAGAACTAATATATATGCAAGTATGTATTAGGTGGTGCGAACCTAGTAACAAATTAGTTCAGTTGTGACCAGAAGGATAAACCAAAGGCAGCATGAACGGAAAGTATAATCTCATGTTAGATACAGCTGATTACTGCTCAGCCCTAAATAAACTCGTGCACACACTTAGGCCTGACATTCGCTTATCTAATGGATCGTCGGTAGGTTATTAGATTTATGTAGACTCATGCACACACACGCACACTTAACTGACACGTTTATATAGTTAAAAGACAGTTTTGGTTGGAAGAACTATCTGTAAGTATAAATGAGGTAGATGATTTCTCATGCTGAAATGATTTTACTCATAGCACACGAAAAGCGAGAAAATTTTTCAGGGTTAGACGTAATAGGAACTTGGGGAATTTTAGTACATTATATTGTACATTAAATAAGATTAATATTATTGTAATCAATCTGGTAGTAAATCTTTCTAAAATGCAATATTACAAGAATCACTCGAAAATTATTAATCCTAGATTGAATACAACTTTCAAATATGAAATCACCAAAAATGGGATATTTACTGAGTACGATGAAACAGAATGAATACTATCAGACAGAGATAAGGTTAAATTTTAATTAGACATGATCACAATTGTGTTAACGAAACAAATTGTAAAGTAAAATGTCGTAGAAAATGTTTAGTAGCTTAAGATATTAGTTTTTAAATAAAGTTTACGAGATTGAAGTAAAGACCGATCCTATTGTATTTAACCAGTTGTCGAACAACATTGCAAAGCTACCGTCCGTGACACGTAATGGCGCGTTTCGACCTTCCATGATCATCATCAGAGTACAACAGCAAACTGACTAGCGAGAATCAAACCGCATTGCATTTATATGGAAAGCAAAATTAGATATACGACTCTCATCTCTAGAAGTCTTGCATACATTGTACTTGACTGGAAGCGTTGGATGCAAAATTTCTATGCAGAAACGAACGTTAACTTTATGCAGCTTTTGCCGCAATGATTGTTTAATTGTATTAAAATTTGATTAAATTATCGGTCAGTAGTGCGATTGTTAATGGTGACTGTGATCAAGCGAAAGGTAACGTTCGCAAAAAAACGAGGTAAGTTGTGCCCAAAGTGGAAGGTTGAATAAACAAGTTAAGCCTGTGATAATTATTGTTACCGTTCAGCTCTATCTAACAAAGTCTGTCCAATATTTTATGTCACAGGAAATGCAAATATTCTTACTTCGTTTAGCATAGTTTAATGAATTCATACCATTTTGATTGAGATTGTCGATAAACGTGAATTATATGAAAACGACAGTTTGGCGAACTTAAATATGATGTCAGTTTACACCAATAACCAGTACACAAAAACTGTAATATTTTCGATATTTGCTTGTTGATCCGTCAGCAATATTAAAAGGAAGTAAAATGACGATGCGGCATATTATAGAGATGCATAGCTTCGACATATTTTAAATTAAGAATCGGCTTAAAAAAGCAAATTGTAGGTGATGCAATGGGACTAACATCGTCTATTAAAATAGCAAATAACTTTAAGAATTATATGGAGAAAACACAAAATCTAATTTTTTTTTAAAACGATTATATAAATAAAAGAATATAAGATGCGTGGGCGGTGATGAAAATTAATTCAATCAAGTTTGCAATCTTCATGTAAATACCAGTCCCATTGTATACATATATTCATCAGTATATACTAAACAGTGTGTAATAAAAGAAATTCACCCAGTAGACCGTTTTAATCTTTATTGGAACCTATTACGAACTGTCAAGATTTTTCCGCGAACAGTGCTCGATTCCGGGCATGTCTGCTTTGAAAACTGTTACTCTAACCACCGAGTCACCCTGCAGCACGCTAAACATAATTGATATTTATATACTAATTAATGTTTCCTGGTTATTCTTTCTATTACTTGGGGTCTATATGCCATCTATGTAGGCCTAAAGTTGCAAATAAACACAATCTATCTGTCATTATATAGCAACAGATTCTAAAGCAGACGTTCCCTGATTCCAGCCCTATTCGCTGCAATTTGCGAACAATACGTGACGAGTTCCAAATAAGGACGAAACCAGTCTAATAGATGAATTGCCTTTACTTCATTATACCATGCTCAGTTTATACTAACGTATGATTGTATATAATGAAACTGGTGTTTACATAAAGAACGCAAACTTGATTTAAATAACTATTAACAGCGACAGCGCAAGCGATTTAAGCTTAATTATACAAATGCTAAATTTAAAGACAATAAACTAAGTAGCGTGGTGTATGTTCGGTAATGACAAATTAAGTGTGGTTAGTTTTACCTTTAGGTATAAATAGACCTATATATGCTCCATTCAAAGCAAAAGGCGAACCAAACAGAATTCGTTATTATTTAACAAAGAATATGAGTAACATCCGGCTGGGTGGCTTTGTGGTCAGAGCAACAAATTCCAAAGCAAACGTGCCCAGGTAGGAGCCCTGACCACGACAAATTATGTGCCTGGTACCACCAAAATTGACTTTATGATATGTTAACATCCATTTGGTTGGTACCATGTACCAACTCGGCAACCATAGTGTTGTTATCATTTACAGGTTAGGTAAATTTATAATATATGATGAGTTAGTTCTGAAGTCGCATTGTCCAAGACTTTGAATGAAGTTAGCTCTACTACAGCAAGTTTACACATTCGTATAGGAAATTTTACCGTCCAATTTTCACACATCCCTCACACAAATATAAAGTAATGAGTCGCCAGTAAGCATGAAACAAATGTATACATGAGATTATACCTTCCGTTCATGCTATATTTGGTTTATCCTTCCGATCCTATTTGAACTAATTTGTCACTAGGTGCGCAACACCTTATACGCAACTGCATACATATTAGCTCTCCGCAACAAACAGTATGTAATTTTTATCTCACAGTATTTATTAAATTAGAATCCTTTTGGAGTGCAACAGATTTTAATGAATATTTTAGTTCAATAACACTTCTCCTTTCTCTACTAATAAGAACTTTTTTAAAGTAGGAAATTTTCCATTTTCTATTATAACCCACCTTTTATTTTAACATATTATCTTAGTAAAACTTATTATTTTACTTACTCTTCATTATTTACGGTGAACAACTTGCGACTGGTTTAATAACGTTAACTTGGTGTCACTGCTAAGTACTCCATTTAAGACGATATGTATGAAAAAGTTTGTCTCACGATAGGAAATGACATTAATGCTCTTGTTAGAGCCCTGTCCGCGCCGGATTCAGTAAAGTTCGTGAGGAGTTCTCAATAAAGACGTTACTGGTCTATTGACTGAATTGCCTTCGCTACATTACATGATGCTTAGTTTACACACAAAAAAAAAATATATATATAAACAAGATAGAAATATGTGAACATAGAGAGAGTGTGAAAAAACGGAAACCAATCAATTGCGTGCGTCACATCCAGATCAAGCTCAATGCCTGAACATGCTTCTTCTGCTTGCATAAATCCGGCTGCAATTTGTTTATCCATTAGGCTTCGTATGTGGCTAGCTCCCTTTTGCTTTTGCATTTAGTAATTAGAGGACATACGTGCGATATTTCCAATGATGTGTTGCGTGTAATTGCAGTCGTGTATTCCCCATTTGATTTAAAACAGGTGTTTAATTTACAATGTGACACACGCAAATGATTGGTTTCCGTTTTTCACACTCTCTCTATGTTCACATATTTCTATCTTGCTTTGCTTTCCAATTTATGTTCATTAGTAGATACTTGAGGAGATAATGAGAAAGAAGCGTTTCTTGTATCTGATAAAATTTCGTTTGGCTTGTGCACCTAGGAAGGGTAAAATGAATTTTATTAAAGCCCACATTTCAAAAGAATATATATATATATATATATATATATATATATATATATATATCTTGGGATTGGTGTTTACATAATGCCTTAAACCTATAATTAAATAATTGCCATCGTTAATTGCAGTTATATGAACGATCACGCGTAGTTTATTATTTGAATCTGATTACTTTTTAGTAGTAAACGAACGAGCGTGCGCACATGCACGTACAGAGAAGCATAGCGTGAACTGATCTAGTGAATCTGCAGTATGAGTTACTAGATTACTGTTATTTCATACGGATGGGAGTACATGTGAGCAGATACACACACGCGCAAACACACAACCATGTATGACAACCATTTGTCATGAAGAATTTTAAACTTTATTTACAACCTGACATAATAATTGCCAAATACTTAATGGAACGAACTGACCATTGAAAATGACTTCTGAAACAGGATGAATAAATTCAACAATAATTGATTGCGCGGGTGGTGGTAACAATTCTTTAAATCAAGTTTGCGAGCTTGAAGTAAACACCAATTCCATTGTATTTAACCAGTCGTCGAACAACATAACAAAACTACTGCCAGCTGTAACGCACTGACGCGTTTCGACCTTCCATTATCATCATTAGAGTATGACGTCAAATATCGAGGATCAAACCGCATTGTAGAAGCCCTTTGGTCACTACCATAAGAGAGCCTCTGGGATGCCAGGCTCGGATAATCCATATATGCGTTATGATCATCTAGTTTGGAACACTTAAATTCCTCTAAACTATCTTTTAAACTACGTTCCTTAAGTCCACTTGCTTAATGCTTTGTATCCTCAATATTTGCTAAGCCATTCATAATATTATGATTAAATTTTTTGCAATTTATATATTATATTAATTAAGCTTACCGGGATACGCTGATATCCACAGATTACAGAACGATACGGTGGTGATCCTCGCTAGTCAGTTTGCCGTTTTACTCTGATGATGGACATGGAAGGTCGAAACGCGTCAGTGCGTGGCGGCTGACCGTAGTTTTGTTGAGTTGTTCGACGACTGGTTAAATACAAACCACCAGACCCATTAAGTACATACATTCGTCAGGATAAACTTAGAATTTTATAATGTAGAAAAGTCCATTCGCCCATTATATTTACACTTATCATTTGGCCAAGTGATTCATATTAACATTACAACCACATATATACAACAATTCTTTACATCCACTTAAATTTACCACCTTTATGTGTGTCAAACAATGCCAAATCTTAGGCAAGATTCCGAAGTTTCAATAATTCGTTAAAGTTGTTTTTATCTGGCCGGTGAACTTTTTCATTGCATATTCAGACTCAAATCCACTTAAAATCATATACACGATAGTCAAATAATTCGGAATAGTGGAATAGGTAAGGCTATTTATGTTAGTTACTGGGAGGTAATGAATACTGGATTTTGTGGAACTTGCTCCACGCGAATGGAATTGAAAAACTGGGGCTATTCCGAAATTAAACTTAGGTCAAAATTACAAAGGCAACAGAAACGGGGGAGTATGAAAATGCGAAGGAGAGAAACGATAATTAAAGTAATTGTGAAACGGGCTCATGCATTAATTGATCCTACAGACACAATTTCATAGGAATAATAAGGCTTTGCGCAAAATAAAGAACCGACTAAATAAAGCCTTATCAAACGAAGAAATTAGATTAAATTAATATACAAATATGAAGTTAAAATATTGAATAAATTCGCTGTTTCGTCACACATTAAATCACTTACTCTGAATCTTTACTTCCTTTGATTCAACTAGTTTTCTTGTCCTGCTAATGACTAATACAGAGATGAATATTGGGCCTAGCGGTTTTTAAACTTCTGATGTACTCCTAATAGTATTCCTCGAGTTTATTCTATTTGACTGTCTTATTAACCTTGTCAATTTATTGCGGTTACAAATAGATAAACATTTACAGACTTCCAAATCTATATTGTGGCCAGATTCATCTGAGTGTCTAACTAGATTAAATTTCTGGATGTGACCATATTTACACACTGTTTTATAATTTCCTCTTAGAACCTTAGTTGGGCGCTGGGTTTCCACTACATACGTTCAAATACAGTGTTTTCGAGACAGTTCATATTCCACTGAAGGGATAATAGGTTCTATTCTTAATTTTTGGTTTGGCATTTGTTTTCCCACGGTGAGTGCTCATTTCAGTACACTTCTAATATTATATTTGACTCATAATGTTTTTTACTACTCAATTTCGAATCTAGTATTACAAAGGTCCTAAGGTAATCTGGACGTTTTTCGCATTTTACATGTATCGAATCAGAAACGAATTTCCATATAAATACACCCATTGCCTTATCCAATAATTCATGTGGATATCCATCCTGAATATTCCCTTAAAATTTCTCATTTCATAATTTCTATACTTCAAATCAGCTACTCCTAGACTTCTCAATACCATAGATTCCAAAATGCCTATTTTCATAACATATGAATGATCTGAATAAAACGAAGAAGAAAACTCGAATAACTATTTTTCCTATAGACATCATTTTCCAGAATCACTCTATTCCTCCTCAATTTAATACCAAGAAATATCTCCCCTTATATAGTCTTCAAACAGCTAAATTTGATCACCTATATCATTTGCTAGACACGTTTCGACCTTCCATTATAGCGAGCTTGAAGTAAACATCAATCCCATTGTATTTAACCAGTCGTCCAACAACATAACAAAACTACATCGCTAGTCAGTTTGCCGTCGTAATCTGATGATGATCATGGAAGGTCGAAACGCGTCAGTTCGTTGCAACTGGCGGTAGTTTTGTTATGTTATTCGACGACTGGTTAAATACAATGGGATTGGTGTTTATTTCAATCTCGCAAATTTGATTTAAAGAATTTTTACCACGACCCGCAATCAAGAATTGTTTATTTGTATTTTCTATATATATATATATATATATATATATATATGTGTGTGTGTGGCGAAAGCTACAAACAGCTAATGTTCGTGACTGCATAGAAATTGTGCAGCCGACATTTCCAGTCACGTACAATATATTAAATGCGGTTTGATCCTGGCTAGCCATGTTGCCATCGTACTCTGTTGATGATCATGGGAGTTCGAAATACGTCAGTGCGTTTCGACTGTCGATTCTTATTTGTTTGCCATTTTCCTTTCTTAAGGTAAAGTACGCGGACTATATACGTATTTTTAATATTTCCGACACATTTCTTAATGTCATATGGCATCCCTTTAAGTCCTCGGGATGTTCATTTAGTACTCCAACTGACATATGTAAGAATTAATGGGTCAGATGTTTATATCAAGACTGCAACCTTGATTATAATAATTCACAATCATCCTCAGTGGTTCTCCTGCCTTACGTACTTCTACCAGAACATACGCCCTTGATGGAAATGTATTTCTTTATACAATTCAGTCACCTTTAGCTTTTTCCAATTCCTCTTATATAATCATTTTATTTATCAAGGCCTTAATCTTACCTTGTAACTTGTGCATAGGATCTTTATTTATTTTCATAAACTTTGTGAGAGTTCAGTTTTTCATGAATATTTGCATCAAAGATTGACTTGTTCCTTTAAAATATTGTTAGACCATTGTTAGTTTTTAGTCATACCACATGAATAATTATCAATTCCTCCATAAGCTTTACCAATTTATATACATATTATGTAGTGAGTTGGCTTTGAAGTGGCATTGTCGCAGATTTTATATGAAGTTAGCCTTCATACTGCAGGTTTACACATTCGTATAGGAGAATGAACTGTCCTATTTTCCAAAATTCCTTCCCCAAAAATAAAGTGGTTAAAGGGCGTAATACCGGCTCCTACTGATGGGTCGCCAATAAGCATGAAGCGAATGTGCACGAGATTATATTTTTCGTTCATGCAGTCTTTGGTTTATCCTTCCGGTTATATTTGAACTAATTTGTTACTAGGTGCGCAACATATAATACACAATTCCATCACTTAATTGAAAATGTTGTTCACGCGTCAATATCAGGTAGGCTACTCGATCTCGTTCCATTTTTATCCTACATGAACTATGCTTCATTTATATTATGTGCTAACTGTTTTATATTTCTCTAGCCCCATTTGAACAATTTCAAATATTGTAGACAACACTTCTTTGGCAGTCTGCTGTAGGTTCTAAAGCCACATTAGAAACCAACACGAGGTTTTAAATAATTCATGGCACAATGAAGTTGATGTCTACTTGACTTAAACGCATTGGAGCAATATTAGATTTGAATAACATGTTATTATTATTCTTTTTAAAGTTGAGCAACCATCTGTTCGTATGTAAGTATGTAGTCTGTATGTATGTATGTATGTATGTATGTATGTATGTATGTATGTATGTATGTATGTATGTATGTATGTATGTATGCTTGTATGTATGTATGCTTGTATGTATGTATGCTTGTATGTATGTATGTATGTATGTATGTATGTATGTATGTATGTATGTATGTATGTATGTATGTATGTATGTATGTATGTATGTATGTATGTATGTATGTATGTATGTATGTATGTATGTATGTATGTATGTATGTATGTATGTATGTATGTATGTATGTATGTATGTATGTATGTATGTATGTATGTATGTATGTATGTATGTATGTATGTATGTATGTATGTATGTATGTATGTATGTATGTATGTATGTATGTATGTATGTATGTATGTATGTATGTATGTATGTATGTATGTATGCATGTATGTATATATGTATGTATGTATGTATGTATGTATGTATGTATGTATGTATGTATGTATGTATGTATGTATGTATGTATGTATGCGTATATGTATATATGTATGTATGCATGTATGTATATATGTACGTATGTATGAATGTATGTATGTATGTATGTATGTATGTATGTATATGTGTCTGTACACACACACACACACCTGACAATGTTCCTTTCCATTCTACCGTATTTTGTAGTAGATAGTGTATATTTAATCTGAATCAATCTCTGTTTTCTTTCAATGTCAACAGTAGAAAGTACCAAATATTGTAGTCCAACTGAGTTATGGTGAAAAATGGCCTCGTATCAAATGAACTGCAACTAAATGCTTTTAATATTTTATGCTTCAATACACGAATCATTTCTCAATTCAACAGGGGAAAGCATAAAAATGGCTGAAATTTAAAGTACACATGAAAAAATATCCATTTTGGAAGCTGTGCAGAAAATATGATGCATATTTTCTATAATAAATCTTGCCTTATCTTTAAAATGTGAATAAAATTTTCCTGTGGATAGATAGGCTTATGTTATACAATTTCACACTCATTGATTGCGCAGGTGGTGAATATGTATTAAAATATGTAAGAATACTTTGAGGTAAATCTGTTAAGCATGTCTAAGTGTCATAATCCTGGGTGCGGAGAGAAATTTTTGTTTGAAATTCATACATCATCCTTACTAAACATATTTCAAATAGCAGCCGATCATATAACGGGCCACGACGTTTATGTGCTAATTTGGCTAACAAAGGTAGCATTGGAACTAATTTTGCAACACGGCTAAAAAAATAATTTGTTGATGAGCAAGGTATCTCATTTTCACGATTATTTCCTATAGGCCAAAGTTATTGTAAGGATATTTGATCTATTTTTAAAACTAATTGGTATTAAGCAGAAATTTATGCGTTTCATTACATTCATGGTTCAAAGAAAGATAAAATTGCACACCAATACGATACACCAATTTATTTTTTCTAGTTAATTCTGCATTTCTTATGAAACACAAATCGTCTTCCTATTAGTATACCATCATCAAATTAGAGGCTGATGCATTTAATGGAATTCAAATGTGGTATGGCTTAGGCAAACATCTGCACTGGTCAAGTACTAGAATATTCATTAGCAAAATAAAATTGAATATAATTATATTTTAATAAAATAGTGCTTATCTGTACCTGGTTGTAGGACTTCATTTGAGCGATAGAAATTTGTCTATAGTCCACAAAAGGTGATTTGTTCTATTCGATGATTTTGTTGCCGATTCTAAATTTCAGAAGCCTTATTCAACATACGTCTTGGCTATGATTATATATTTGTAATTTGAGAGAGATCTGCGAAATTCGCTAAAATGATGTATACCAGCATATATTAAAAATTTATCAATATGCACCTTATAACTTGCACAGATATAATTTTAAAACGTGCATGCAGACAATAATCATAATTCCAGCATACATGAATACATACATAATAGCATACGTGTATATATACATACATGCGCATTTGAAATCAGAATAGGTTATTTATGTTTTCATGCACAAACACATAAAAATAAATATAAATTTTAATAATTTATAAATCCTATCTAAACGCGCCTATACATATGTTTACAAACAGACTTTCCATCATTTACTGGCGACCCATCAGTAGGAGCCGGTATTACGCCATTTTACCCAACATATATTTTGGTGAAGAAATTTGGAAAATAGGACGGTTCTTATGAGTCACCAGTAAGCACAAAACAAATATTCATGCTATTAAACAATAATTGATTGCGCGGGTGGTGGCAAAAATTCTTCAAATCAAGTTTGCATGTTTGACCCAAACACCAATTCCATTGTATTTAACCAGTCGTCGAACAGCAAAGCAAAACTACCGCCAGTCGCACGCACTGACGCGTTTCAACCTACCATGATCATCATCGAAGTACGACGGCAAACTGGCTAGCGAGGATAAAACCGCACTGCATATATATATGGAAAGCAAATTTAGATATGCGGCTCTCACCTCAAGTAGTCTTGCATACATTATATATATATATATATATATATATATATATATTTATATATATATATATATATATATATATATACAATTAAACAATAATTGAATGCGCGGTTGGTGGCAACAATACTTTAAATCAAGTTTGCGAGGAAGAAATAAACGCCAATCCCATTGTATTTTACCAGTAGTCGAAAAACATAACAAAACTACCGCCAGTCGCAATGCACTTATGCGTTTCTGCCTTCAATGTTCATCAACAGAGTACGACGGCAAACTGACAGGCGAGAATCAAAGCGCATTGCATATATATAGAAAGCAAAATTAAATATACGGCTCTCACCTCTAGTAGTCCTGCATAAATTTTTCAGCCGACATTTTCAGTCACGTACAATGTATGCCTGACTACTAGAGGTGAGAGCCACATATCTTATTTTGCTTTTCATATATATGCAATGCGGATCGATCCTTGCTAGTCTGTTTTCCGTCCCACTCTGTTGATGATCATGGTAGGTCGAAACGCGTAAGCGCCTGGCGCCTGGCGGTATTTTTATTATTTTGTTCGACAACTGGTTAAATACAATGGGATTGGTGTTTACTTCAAGCTCGCAATATTGATTTAAAGAATGTTCATGCTGTCTTTGGTATATCTTTCCGGGCTCATTTGAACAAATTATTTACTAGGTGCGCAACACCTGATGAACAATTACATATACATTAGCTCTTCGTCAAATAAAATGCCTTATTGCAAATATATATTTATACGAACATATACCCGCGCCTAAAATTAATATATATGTGCGCAAATACTTATTAATATGCATACATACATACATAAACTAATATATGCGTTCGAACTTATGATTCTAAAAACACAAAAAAACCAAAAATGAGCATAACTACGATTTCACTTAGATATTTTATTATGAATGTGAATGAATATATATCACTGACCTTCTTCACATTTGCCTGGGCTAAATTTACGGAGAAACCTGTTATAAATGGAGTTTTAACTTAGGTAATTAAACGCCGAAATATGGATCCTATACTCGCTGTTACACAGACTTCGCTTTTTCAAAAAGTGTACTAGAAGATTTCTCACATAAATGACAATGATAACGTTTAATAAAACACCATTTATTTAGGGATATTTATTATATCAAAATCCCATCTGGCCTTCCCGTTGGTGCAATGCGACTAAAGTTATTGTGTAAATGGGTTACACGGTCCATTTCAGCTATACTTTACTTTTCCTAGTGCGATTTTAATTATTCCAGTTAAATTCCTTTTGCATTCTGTTCCACAGAAAAAAATATTATTAGTTAGTTTTTGATTATACCAGCGATAAAAAACTGTACGTTATTCATTCACGACGTTAAGACCGTAAGCAGGGCATATTCGTTTTGGTAAAACGTGCTAATTATTGGCCCGATCAAAATGGAATTCATTTTTTTTTGACAACCTATTTGCGAAGAGGTTTTCTAAATATTTTTCGGGAACGTGCGTTTATCCACAAATGAGGTCAACTTTGTGGTGTTCAAGTTCGGAATTTAATGTATTATTATTTCTTAGAGTAATAAAACAAATATTATAAAAATATTAATAATAATATTTTATTTGCATACCCATTAATTCTTTACTTATTGTAAACCTGCAATTAAATTTAAACAAGAATTGATTACGTTGATGTTGATAACACTGATTTAATTCACGGCAGTGAGTTTGATATATACACGAATCTCATTACATGTATATGTTTTTGTGTGTATTCATCAGTTTAACCCTTCCAAAGTTTGCGTGTTGTCTGTTCTATAGCGACAGATTTTGCATTGCTAAATGGAAGTTAGTTTTAAAGGTATGTAATATTGGCTCCAGCTAAAGGAAAGGCTAACCAAGAACCATTAGTTAGTATATAATTGAAAACGACGTGCAGCGTGCGGCAGTGTTGCTCAGTACTTAGAGCACCAGTTTCCGAATCAGACCTACCCAGGTTCGAGCTCTGTCCGCGGGAACTATGGACAATACGTGATGAGTTCTCAATAAGGACGAAACATGTCTACTAGATGAATTGTATTTTCTACGCAATACAATGCTTTGTTTAAACTGACAAATATATTTATATAATGTTTACATCAAGATCGCAACCTTGATTTAATTAGTAGTTTTTAAAGCCCGCGCAACTAATGCTCGTTTTATTATATAAATGTAACTGTTTAAACTCAAATTATGTACAAACTTTTGTTTATTTATTGTGGATTTGACCGCATTATTCTTGTGCGGGACAATTGATAGCACTTGTAGGTCGGTAAAATCTTGAATGTTGTTGTAAATTTTCAGGTGCTCTGATTATTGGCCTTGATTGATGGGTTTTCATTTTTCCCTTCTTATTTAAGCCTTCCATCAGTTGCTTGTCTGAAAATGACGTTGGAGCAAGATTTCCCACTCTTTTTGTTCATATATTTCGAGACCTAAGTTCTAGACTCATGCTCAGGGTTGACACAATACGCACAGGAATAAAGCACATTTTGTGGCAAATGTGGTATCCGTACGTAATAAGTTCTCAATAATGACGAAATCTGTCTACTGGATGAATTGTATTTTCTACACTATATACTGCTTTGTTTTAACCGACAAATATATGTATATAATGTTTACATCAAGATCGCAACCATGATTTAATTATTTGTTTTCAAAAACCCGCGCAACTAATGTTCGTTTTATTATATAAATGGCACTGTTTAAACTCAAATTATGTATAAACTTCTGATTCTTTATCTGAGGATAAAGTATGTTCTAAATAATAGTTTCCACCGGGCATAATGCTTTTTCTTTTAGAAAATTATAACTTTTGATGATTTACGGTGAAACTTTTAAACAACGTGTTCAGCTAAACGCTAACAATTATTTAAATCTATTAAATACTGTTTGTTGCTGAGGTCAAGTTTGCGAGCTTCAGGTAAACACAAATCTCATTGTATTTAACCAGTCGTCGAACAACATAGCAAAACTACCGCCAGTCTCACTGCACAGACGCGTTTGGAACTTCCATGATTATCATCAGAGTACGACGGCAAACGTACTTGCGAGGATAAAACCGCATTGAATATATATGGAAATCAAATTTAGATATGCAGTTCTCACCTCTAGCATTCTTGCATACATTGTACGTAACTGGAAATGTCGGCTGCACAATTTCTATGCAGTCACGATCATTAATTGTTTGCAACTTTCGCCACATATTCATATATAGGCTATACAATTTAACAATAATTGGTTAAATACAATGAGATTGGTGTTTACTTCAAACTTGTAAACTTTATTCAAAGAATGTGTTCAGCTATTGCAGAATATTTCTCTATATGACAGCTGTGTTTAATCTATAATGTCCCTGAAGTCGCTCTTTCAGGAATCTGCCAGTTCAGTCAACATAGCGCACTGAGCACTTCTTGCTTTTCCATATTTAATAAATGTCAGAATCTTCGATTTCATGGAGATTATCATTTAAATTACTGTTTAGCAGGCGTTTTGTTATATATAAAAACAAAAGTTATCATTTAAACATCACATTAACCATTGCCTGTTTAATTCTTTGAGTAAATATCTCGGATGATGCGTTACCTTTAAAAGGCATAATGACATTTTTCGCTTTTTGAATGGATACCCATTACTTGTATTCTTGCGGCTGTTTAGACTTGACGTTTGCTTAACAAAATTTTCGAGGTACCCGTTTTCTAATGAAGTTATTCTGAGCCTTTGGAACAGATTGCCATTAATCTATAACAAAAATTCTATTTAAAATTTGTCTTTTGGAAATTGGGTCAGAATTGTGTTAATATACGTACTGTTCAGATAATGTGTGCATTCGGCATATTTTATTTTTTAATTTTATTTTTCATCATGTCTCAAAAGCAAGTAAATTGAATATCAAGTTCCATGCTATCAAAAAAATTTAATCATGTAATTTGTTTCTGCTTCGTCATTTATGATTATAAATGTGTCATCAAGGTAACTCAACTATGTATGGAATAGTTTTTTACAATAGGATTGCATTTTTACTTTTTCCCATTAGGGCATAAAAAAATTCTAATGGAAAATGCATCGCCATTCCGTCGACTTGTATGAATTATTAACAATTCGAAGTGAATTGAATACCTTTAATGCGCTTATTTAGAAGGCCACGTACAATGTAAGCAAGACCACTAGTGGTGAGAGCCGCATAACTAATTTTGCTTTCCATATATGTGCAATGCGGTTTTATCATCGCTAGTCAGTTTTCCGTCGTACTCTGATGATGATCATGGAAGGTCGAAACGTGTCAGTGCGTTGCGACTGGCGGTATTTTTGTGATGTTGTTCGACGACTGGTTAAATACAATGGGATTGGTGTTTAATTTAAGCTTGCCAACTTGGTTTGAAGAATTGTTACCACAACCCGCGCAATCAATTATTGTTTAAATGCCATACAGGTCCGGGGAAAATGGATGGTTGCTCTAGATGAACTCACAGAGTAAATCGATGGTCTTGTCAACAAGAATACTCGCAAAAAGATTCCTGATATTGGACTAAATTATTTTGTAATTCTCGGTATTATGCCATTTCAATTTATTCACAAAATTGGCAGTATCGCGAACACAATTTCAAATTGTCTGGATTTAGGATTGTTTTGGGTTGGCCTAAAATTTAGTGTTGTAAGTTGTATAATACTGCTATTTTTGGTATTAATTGTGGTAAGTTACTCTTTTCAATCTTGTTTTTTACCTTAGCTGATCACGTAATTTAAAGGCAAACTAATAAAGCAAGTGTAATTAACATTTAAAAATTTCATTTTTATTTATGACCAGATATTCTCATAAATGCTACCAACGTTTCACTAGATAGACGTGCGTGACGTATGTGTGTTTTTTATGTTTTATGCGACTGAATAGTCTTAAGTACCAGATAAACAGTTTTAATTATTAATATGAATTAATATTCCGTAATGAGTTAGGAACTGCAGTAGAAACCAAGAAATCGGTTAACACAATTTTCCGCCGCAAAGAGAAATTGGGATTTGTCCTGTATCAATCATAACACAGATTACTTAACTATGCAGTACCCAGAATTGCAACAATCTACTGCTTTTAAACAACGTTTTAGTATAAAGCATAGCATCAACGCCGTCAAAATGTTATATATATATATATATATATATATATATATATATATATATAGTAGTGGGGCTACTCGTACGAGTCAGTTCGATTATAATGATAATTTGTTTGAAAATTTAAAAAATAACGATTTATACACTTAATAAAAACTCAACTTATTGGGGTAAGTTATATCATTGAAGAATAATAAGATTTTTAATGAATTATTTCACCCGGCACATGATGACGTGCTAATAAAGTGTGGTACAGTTGCATATAGTGTGTATGGTAAAGTAAAGTTGCATAAACCTGACAACCGATTGAAAAGTATTATTTTCAAACACTTCACAACATATAAAATTTCCAAGATTCTTTTTCATAGACCGATTGTATACTCCTCCATTTTAAATCATACATTGATAAATTATTATCCTTTGGTTGAAATAGTTGATAAATGTGTTCAAGATGAAGGTGATATGTTGGCAAGCTTAGATTTGGCACCTAGGTATGCCGATATAACAGTACCTGAGGCCAACGATTATTCTGGAAACATTCCTATTGATCATTCGATATTATTATAAAAAGGTAGTATGACGTTCTTCACATCGTAGAGATGATGAGTATATGTATGTTCTTTAATTATTTTACATTAAGGATAGAATTTTAGAGGTGTTCAGACGCGACCGCCTATGTTGGACCATATAGAAAATATCATTAAGCATGATTTTGAAAAATCTCTTAGAAAAACTCACCTGATGCCCCAAATTTGTCTATTGTTCCTTATAGAAAGTTTGCGAGCTCTGAATAACGTCCATTCCAGTCGCACAACATAGAAAAACTACACACAGAGTTGTTAAAACCACTTGTATCTAAGTATCCTGGATGATTTATTAGTTACCTGGCATTATGAAGATGGCGATATATTAAATTTCTCCGAATTATCTAATCAAATAAGCAATTTATAATTTAATGTTTAAAGAGAGTCATTAGGTGAACCACTGTTTTTTATGTAAAATTAATTAGAAAATTCAGATATTAGACAGATTTTTGTATATGATTGACAATAAACGAACATTGGTTGCACGGGCGGTGATAACAATTATTATAATCAAGGTTGCGAACATGATATAAACACCAGCTTCATTAAGTACATACATTTATAAGTAGAAACTAAGAATTGTATATCGTAGAAAAGTAAATTAATCCAGTAGACCGGTTTCGTTCTTATTGGGAACCCATCACTAACAGGAAAGTATTTGCCGCTGACATGGCTCTTAATGGGTCAGACGTCAATATGAAGTTCGCAACCTTGATTATATAAATTGTTATCACCGCCCGCGCAACCAATGTTCGTTTAATTAAATAAATGTTCATTTTAATACCACTTCTCCACGTAGTGTGGTGTCTGTTAAAATGGTTATTTGGCACTTTTGTCTAAATGGATGCCTTACCAGTTCAACTTATAAATAAAAAAGACTAACCAATTACATTGGTTAGTATATATCTGAAAATTGTGGATTGTGTGTGGCAAGGTGGCTCAGTGGTTAGTGCACTAGTTTCCCAAGCAGTCGTGCCCAGGTTCGAGCCCTGTACGTGGCAATTTCTGGCAAGTACGTGATGAGTTCCCAATAAGGACAAAACTGGTCTACTGGATGAATTGCTTTTTCTACACTATACAATTCTTTATTTATACTGACAAATGTATGTACTTAATAGGTGAGGTGTTTATATCAAGTTCACGAAATTGATTATGAATGACACTTCCTGTTTGTTTCGAACAAAATTTCAAGTCAAATCGTCTGCATCGGATGGAAATTGATATATACCAATCGATAACAATAGGAAACCACTGATAAACAAACAATAAACATTGGGATTTGTAATTGTGCAGACTGTGAGGAAATGTTCAATGCTAATGATTATCATGGTAAGTTAAATGAAACAGCAATAATAGATGTCCTGAATAAATGTAACCCCAATTGACAGTATGCAATGTCTGACAGATCGAAAGTGAATCGTAGGGTCATTGCGTTACCCAACTACATACTACGAAAAAAAGCAAAAAATATAACGTTGTAATACAATATTAGAACTGCTTCATGTCCCAAATACTGGAAAGTAAACTTCTTAAACGAATGAAAGAGGTTGAACCCTGAGATACATAAGCAGTATATGAAATTCAATGAAAGGTTCGAAATCTCTTGTTTGTTGTTGAAAACACGCGCCAAATCAAGACTCGAAGAGGATAACACAAAATACATATAATTATGATCATAATAGTAAGTATGATTTTGACCGTCCAATTATCCCACATTCTTCACCAAAATATATAGTGGATAAAGGGCGTAATACCGGCTCCTACTGATGAGTCGCCCGTAAGCACGAAACGAATGTGCATGAGATTATACTTTCCGTTCATGCTGCCTTTGGTTTATCCTTCTGGTCACAACTGAACTAATTTATTACTAGGTTCGCAACACCTAATACATACTTGCATATATATTAGTTCTTCGCAACAAACAGTATTTAACTGTAATATATTGAATTGAATGATGCCATGCTTACCGCGAAATGTGATAACTGATATCGATGAAGGCCAGAGTGTATGGTTTAACTGGAGTAACAGTTGTTCGGAAATTGTTGTAATTCTCAATTTGGGTGAACTTTAGCATAAATTTATATCAATCAGGTTGGTATCAGGTACCGATTCGGAAACCATAGTGATAGTATCCGGTACTCATCGATTTCAAAAAGGTATCAGTTACTAACACAATAGCCATTGTGTTAGTATCCTTTACAGACTCGGTATATATATTATATAGTGTGAGTTAGCATTGAGGTCGTATTGTTGTTGATTTTAGATGATGTTAGCTTCACCATTACAGGTTTACACATTCGTCTATGAGATTGTACCGTCCTAGTATCCCACATTCTTCACCCAAATATACAGTGTTTATAGGGCGTAATACCGGCTCCTACTGATGAGTCGCCAATTAGCACGAAACGAATCTGCTTGAGATTATACTTTCCGTTCATGCTGTCTTTGGTTTATCCTTCATTGTGACAAATGAACTAATTTGTTACTAGGTTTCAACGCCTAATACATACTTCCAAATTTCTGATCGGTTTTCATGGACTTACTTTGCAGCTCTTGCCAGTTTATGTCCTCATCCCAAACCACTGATATTACATTTAATTCGTGACATTTCACATGGTAATAAAAAAGAATTTTTTATTAAATATGCAAAGGGATAATTACTATAAATTCAATTTTGGTTAAATTAGAGTACTATTCACGTTTACGTAGTTATTTTTAATTGGATACTTATAAGTTATAAATAAATATATGCGCACGAATGTGACGTGTGTATACCGGTAGCTTTTATGGAATTAGCCATTGATAAATATAATTGGATTTGTTTCAATACAATTTCGCATTTGCATTATTTGTTTGCCTTTATTTTTTGCACTTTTACTAACAGAATCTTACTAAATTCGCATTTGTTTTACATAGCTTCCTGCTTAACCACTGATGACACCCTTAATTTGTTTAATTTCAAATGGTAAGAAAAATAAATTATTTTGACGCGTTCAAATGTTAAATTAACGTTACCTACTATAGTTTAACTTAGCCGGTTTTCCACCTGTATTTAATTAAATGAATACTTATCAGTTATTTTATACACATCGCTCGCCTACATAGCGAAATTACATTGGCCTAATCATAAGAATAAATGAGCTAGTTAGAAAGAAATGTCACACCTGCTTCATTAGTTTGCCTTTATATTTTGTGATGAGCTGTTTGTTGAAGAATGTTCCTGGAAACTGGATTCGAAAATATTTAGCGGAAAATATGAATTAGGAACAATACTATGTTAGTCACATCATGGAACGGGCTATTATGTAGTACCAATCAACGCTGCAATTCGTTTCTTTCAAGTGGTTACCTCAGGCATGCAATAACTTCTGGTCTCACCTTTGCTATGTGATTTCGCTTGAATGGGATGACGTTTTTTGCTATAAATTTCGTTTCTATTCGCATTGTCGGTTCTTGCTGAACGAGTTTACTGTCATTCTGAATCGCTCGGCAAATTAAGCCACGATAGGTACACATCCGACTTTATTTTCTTGGTAGGTTTTTTACGGCATTTGTAGCAAATTTCATCCACAGCTGAATACACAGGAGAAGTGCGTAAACGACTTTGATATAAAAAGTTAAAAGGAGCGAATCAACAATGGTTGATACAATTTCCCAAAACCAGCAGCTGTAAATCTTAAACGTCTGGAAATCTAGGAAAAAAGAGATCAGCTGTGCGTATGGCAATTGGACGCCAGTTAGTATAATATTTGGCTCAGATTATAAATTAACAATAGCCAACGTCTCATGAGTTTAACTTGAGACCAAACAGACAGGCAGTTCTTGAGCACAATTAAAATATCACAGATTCTCGTCTTCATTTACAGCCATCTGTAAGGCATTGTCAGCGTATTCCAGATCAACAAGTCGGCCCCATCACTAATTTACACTCTAAAAAGTGTTGATCAAAAATATAAACAAGCGGAGTCGGGGCGATGACGCATCCTTATCTAATTTGAATATATGTCGATTAGTAATTATAGCGTGCCTCAAATAATCAAAAAATATTTACCATGACGCCATCATCTAGTGTAGTCTGCAATACACTTACATGAGATGCAGAATAGAAATCAGCTGAGAAGTCTAGGAAAGCACCAATAATTGGTGACGGTGTGCATGAATTTGGTACATGCGTAATATTCCTAAAGAACCCCAATCTATATTTGCTTCATTCGCTTGACTTCCTATTTGAGAATCTTTCGGAGGTCGATAGCATTGATCACCTTTAAGGCAGTACAAAGGATACTGATGCCTCTGTAGTTGTCTGGAATATTAATGTCACATTTACAGTGGTCGAACAACACAACAACATGGTTCAGTACATTTGAGATGAATCCTACTTTCCAGATTGCAGACTGTTCTGATTCTCAATTCCACCAAACTTGAATTGTTCAGAACAGAGGTCATCGAATCTGGAGACTTTGCGGTCACTCATGAGACGGCAAGACTCGGCCACGTCATCAAACGTTGGAGGTTCGATGCCCTACTTGTAACAATTTCGTAGGGTCACTACATCGCTAACCACGCAGTTTGCAATGTGTGACACGTTGCTGTGTTGTTGTAGGTGGTTGACAAATTGTATTTTTTTAAAAAATCATGACGCCTGTTTTCTTTGGCTAATAACTTACGTTAATACGTCGGACCTGACCATACAGATCAAATTAGTTGTTACAATTCGACGCTGTTTTCAACTATTTAACGACATTAAAATAATATAATTAAACAATCTTTCATTGCGCAGGTGGTGGCAGCAACTAGTTATATCACATTTGTGAGCTTGAAGTAAACATACATTACATTAAATTTAACTAGTCGTTGAAAACATAGGAAAATTACAGTTAGTCCCATTTTCTACGTGACGAAAAGTGGTTTTTCTATGTTGTTCGACGGCCAGTTAAATACAATGGGATTGGAGTTAACTTGAAGCTTGCAAAATTAATTTAAAGAATTGTTACCACCACCCACACAATAAATATACCGCTTTCCTGTTGTTGTCACTATATTACTTCATAAAAACAATCAAACTTCGCGCATAACTTTGCCTGACTAAGAAAAGAAAGTTAAGATTTTTCTACTATAAATCTGCAACGAAATAACTACTGAATTCTGTTTGATGCCATATCGCGCAGGATTTAAGACCAGGAACTGTGATACGTGCCTATACACCATTTTGATTGACGTACGGGTCCTATACTTCGAAGTGAATCGCCAGGACGGTGGCCCTGGTAGTCGGAATCCACTAAGGAATGTGTAACAACTCACCTACCGAATCAATCAGCCCTGAAAATGGTTTGTGCTGCAGTGTTGGACCTACACCGGGACGGTTTAGCAAGCCGAACTGAACGAGTGATTTTCTGGAGTGCATCGCATGGGCTGGCCTAGTACGGGAAAGAATGCACAGCCTTATAGGAGGATTCTACACTACAGAACATTATTTTAGTTGACTTTAGTTGATTCTGCAATCTCAGAATTTGTCCACTTCGTTTCTTCCGGAGATCTGGCGCTGGCTGATAGTGTAATATTCTTTTGGACAATCGCAATGAAGGTGCACGTAAAACGTGACCGAACCAGAGCAGCTGATTCAGCCCTAATCGATTGTCTTGCAAATATCATTAGTTGGCCGATACGAAAATACGTCGACGTTGCATATTAGCTATTGACAGTCGATGTGGGCTATTTTTCTCAAACAGTTATGGTCAAATGCATGTAAATATCTTAAGTCTTCGGTTAGAACCTAAAGAATTAAGGCAATTCATCCAGTAGACCGGTTTCATCCTTATTGGTAACTCATCATGTACTGGCCAGAATTTGCCGCGGACAGTACATGATGAGTTCCCAATAAGGATGAAACCCGTCTACTAGATGAATTGCCTTTAATTGCTTAAGTTCGAACCCTGCGTGCGGCAAATTATGGCCAGTTCATGATGGGTTCCCATTAAGGATGAAATTGTTCGACTGGATGAATTGCCTATAATTCTTTTGGTTTGAACCCGGTCCGCGACAAATTATGACCATTACATGATGAGTTCCCAATAAGGACGACACCGGTCTACTAGATGGCTTGCCTTTAATTCTTTTGGTTTGAATCCTGTCCGCGACAAATTCTGGCCAGTACTTGATGAGTTCCCAATAAGGACGAAACCGGTCTACTGGATGAATTGCCTTTTCTACACTATACAATTCTTAGTTTATACTGACAAAATGTAAGTAATTAATGAGTCAGGTGCTTATATCAAGATCGCAACCTTGATTATATTAATCGTTATCACCGTCCGCGCAACCAATGTTCGTTTAATCAGTATGTTGTTCGACGACTGATTAAATAGAATTTGATTGGTGTCCGTTTCAGGGGTCACTAAACTGATTTTAAGTATTGTTACCAATACTCGCTCAATCAATGATTGTATAATTTGATCAAATAATAAAATGCTCGGTTTATAGGGACAACTTATTTCTATGTACGTTTGTGGATAATGTCTTAAATTACATTTTTGTACATTACTAACCTGACAAACTTTCGGTCATATGCAGAATACGTTTCAGTCGTATTTAAAGTGCTATTTTATTGATGGTATTTAATGTATACGAAGTTAAGGGCCTTGCATGTGAATTATATAACTTATTATAATATCGCTTTAAAAACGGCCATTCAATAATTATAGTTAGACTGGTAAGCAAAATATCTTTAATTTTACAAAGAACGATTGGAATTATATTCAACTTGGAATAAGCATATTGTTTGCTCGTTTCACTGATATAGTTTAAATTATCTAGAATAAACCGAATCAACAACTATAAGTTATCTTGTAATTCGGAATAAGAATTTATAAGTGAAGTTTATACAGAAAGTGAAATAGGAAAGTGTTTAAAAATCAATTCATTTTTTCGGTTTTAGTGGGCAAATATTTGACTAGGCGTTTAAATAATGGCCGGAAGTAATTAACGTTAAAAATTGTCATGCTAACTCCCAATATCAAAGAAAATCAATTTAAAGTTAGAGAAATACAACTATTTAATTAATAAAAATATTTTTTAATATGACGCTAATAAAGATATTATTTTAATATAACTATAGAAATAACGGATTTCGCTTCGATATTTATAAGGCACGAAATATGAATAAAAAATTGGGTAAATGGATTTATCAAATTTAATCGATCTGGGTTGCGACTACCACTGACCGAATTCCGATTGTTATTTTCGTTTGTCTGCTCAATTGGCAAACGCATTTTTGCATTATTTAGAAAATAATCTTTTGGATACGACACCACAGAAGCAAAAATTTGACCCACGGTACTTGAATGTCGCATTATTGATCTGTAACAATGGTGAGGACGAAATGGTTAATTTAGTAAATTTAGGATTTAAACGAGTGAAATTTAAGTTTCTCTTGAATGGAAGACATCAGGTGAATTAACATTTGTAGATGTTAAGTTGATTAGAAATGGTACAAAATTAGGAAGAGATATATTTAGGAAGGATTCTTATTAGGGAATTATTCTTAATTTCAAATCAAATCACCAGTATCGTATGAAAACCGGCATTTTAAAGAAGTCTTACATAAACATACATAAAGCACGGCAATTTTGAATTAGTCTGACTGCGGGATAAATGCAAGGCTATCTTTTATCATTTAATTTAACAGAAGCAACGATGATGCAAATTTTAAGAAAGTTTAATCATAATTTGTGATGTTTTAGAGCTGTCAGATTGAAGAAACATCGTATGATCATGGTATTAATGGGCTGTAAACCAAGCGGGAAAGTAAAATCAATAACTTTGAAAACAAATTATATGGTTATCATGGAATGATGAAACGCGTCGGTGCAGGCGACTGGCAGTAGTTTTACTATGTTAAAAAATAATTGATTACGCGTGTGGTGGTAACAATTCCTTAAATCAAGCTCGCAAACTTGATTTACAACGAGGTGTTACGACCACCCTGGCAATCAATAATTGTTTAATTTTAGTGTCTATATATATATATATATACATATATATATATATATATATGTGTGTGTGTATATGTGGCGAAAGCTACAAACAGGTAATGTTCGTGACTGCATAGAAATTGTGCAGCCGATATTTCCAGTCAGTACAATGTATGCAAGACTACTAGAGGTGAGAGCCGCATATCTAATTTTGAAATGCGGTTTGATCCTCGCTAGTCAGTTTTCCATCGTACTCTGATGAGGATCATGGAAGGTCGAAACGCGTCAGTGCGTTGAGACTGGCGGTAGTTTTGTTATTTTGTTCGACGACTGGTTAAATACAATGGGATTGGTGTTTACTTCAAGCTCGCAAACTTATTTTAAAGTTTTGCTATGTTGTACGATGAATGGTTAAATTCAATGGGAATGGTTTTTACTTCAAGCTCGCAAACTTCATTTATAGAATATTAGAACTAATTTTAGACAGTCCCTTACCCTAGGAACTAGACTCCATAACGAAAAAGATAAAAAATTAACCCTTAAATACATCAGGAGTGTATGAAACCCCAATGAGTGTAATTTCATTTATGTTGGTGAGATCGGGCGTCCAATCAAAGCAAGAGGAGAAGAATACCGAAATGCACGTAAGTATGGACAGGTTGCTAAATCTGATCTTGCTCGTTATGCAGTGGAGACCGGACATACTATTACCTGGTATGGTTTCAGTCACATAGCAATATGTAAACGTAACAGTAATACGAGATTGACTAGACAATCCATCGAAAGTATATCTCAAGGTGATGCTATAAATGAAAAAACTGTGAAAAGCCGTTAGTTACGATTTTGAATAAATTATTAGCTAATGGTAGGAAACGAAAATTGCACGAAACATAATTTGAAGCTAGCTCCTGTTAAAGATTAAGAACAGCGGGTTAATACTTGATTATTAGTGAGCTTATTATCTTATTACTGGTAAATCAATTATGTAGAATACAGTCCTAAATTTCATCCTTTAAAATTTTGTTTATTTTTTGAATATCTTAGTGGGTTCAACGCCTATTAAGGATCTTCTATCATCTTTTCTTATATTGTTTATTCTTTGAATAGATAATTTTCCGCGTTGTCTTGTCTAACTATAACTTATTTTATATCATAACTTAACTAATCTCCTTATTTTACGGAATATGATTGTTTGTCTTGCCCCCGCCCTATCTGTTCAGATTACTCTGGTAAAACAGCATTTCATACGTTAAAAATAATTAATTAGTCTGACGCGAGCAAAGAGTAAATTATTATTTATTGACTGCAGTTTCATTTGAATGGATGTACACTTTTATTAATTATACCGAACAGAATAATTTTAATAATCTACACTTACACATGCACATGCGTGACGTGCGCAAATTTAATGATATGGCAACAACTGTTATTAAATAGGCCAATCCTAAGTCCAACTTGAGTGGTTTGAGTGAAATTTCACACGTGACTGTTCGTCTGTCTCATAATTTTTTCTCTTACCTTGACATAAGGTTATGAAGATTATATCAGATTTATTGGGATCCAAATCCTGTAACGTAAGGGCGACCTCAATTACTTAATTTCACATGTTTAGTATAAAAAATAGTCTAACGTACGTAAATGGCAAATTCATTTTCGTAATTGGATGAGCATAGTGGTTATGGACATACACACATGTGACACACAAATAACTAATGCAAAATCAGTCAGAATTATAAAGAATTTGGCTACAGGAAATATCGCGCTTGTTTCATTAGTCATTTTCAGAACTGGTGATGATATTTCAATTAAACAAACATTGGTTGCGCGGGCAATGATAAAATTTACTATAATCAAGGTTATGAACTTTATAAAGACATCTGACCCATTGAGTATTTACTTTTTTCAGTATAAACTAAGAATTGTATAGTGTATAAAAGGCAATTCATCAAAAGACCGGTTTCGTCCTTATTGGGAACTCATCATAGGCTGATCAGAATTTACAGCAGGCTGGGCTCAAACCTGGCCACATCTGCGTTGGAATCTGGTGCTCTGACCACTGAGCCACCCAAAGGCAATTCATCTAGTAGACCGGATTTGTCCTTGTTGGGAACTCATCATTTACTTTCCAGAATTTGCCGCGAAAAGGGCTCAAACCTGAGCACGTCTGTTTCAGAATCTGGTGCTCTAACCAATGAGCCACCTTGCTACACACTACACACATTTTAAGTCATATACTAACTATTGTAATTCGGTTAGTTATTTTCTCTTTTAGTTGGAACTCAAATGGCATCCACTTAGACCCAAAGTTCCCACTAACCATCCCAAATCTGTCATTACGATCAGACACCACATATGAGCTCCACCTACTAGGGGGAAAAACTAACCGAGTTACATTAGTTAATATATGACTGAAAATTGTGTGTTGTTTGCGGCAGGATGGCTCAGTGGTTAGAGCACCAGATTCCGAAGCAGACGTGCGCAGGTTCGAGCCCTGTCCGCGGCAAACTCTGGCCAGTACATGATGAGTTCCCAATAAAAACGAAACCGGTCTACTGGATGAATTGCCTTTCTACACTATACAATTCTTAGTTATACTGACAAAATGTAAGTACTTAATGGGTCAGGTGTTTATATCAAGTTCACAACCTTGAATATATTTAATGATACATTAATGATGTCCATTTATATTTGGCAAACTATATGGAAGTCTCCACAATCACATTAATTTATTGGAAATTATTTCTTAGTATATTGACTATTATGCACTCAATTAAAGGTTACTAACGATTTATATTTCAAGTTTTTATAGAAAGTAAATTACAATTCTTTTAGTCGTCAAACTTATTAACAATATTTTGAATAAATAAATGCCTTCTGTGAAAAATGATAATCGTATTATTATGAATATAAGACAAAATTCAAAATCTTAATTTTATTTAGAGTGGTAATGCCTTATAATCTCGTGCTCCCACATATATATATATATATATATATATATATATATATATATATATATATGAATATATATATATATATATATATATATATATATATATATAATGCGGTGTGAGAGTAATATTTGATGAAATATTGTAAATAGCTGAAATTCTACCTGGTACTATTATCTTTTTTAAATTGATAGCATGCATGTTAAAGACGCGCGGAATTTCGTTTTATTATATCTTATCCACCAAACAAAAATAATGATTTGGATTCTTTACTGTTGGTACCTATATTACCTACCTAACTGCTGTATCATTCTGTTTTATTACCTACGATTTATACATACCTAGATAGTTCAATATATTGGGACTATTGATGTTAATTTGCTGGAGAAAAGTAAAATCAACATTTAGGACGCTTAAATGGGACACATAAGTAGAAACATGCTGACGAGGCAGAATTGAAACTCAAGGCCATCAGTTACGCAGAACAATACGAAAATAGAGCTGCTGTAAATCAAAAATATGGAGGTGGAGGAAGCAAGAAAATGATTCGCGTTAAGTCACGATGACCAAGCAAGGTTCCCGACGGAACAAAAGGAGGTGGCGACAGGTAGACAATAAAACTGTTATCGATAATGTGATCGAAATGCGCATTAAACTCCAGTCATCCTTGTCTGAGAAAAGATCTATTCACGGAAGGTGCGCTTTGTACACAGTTGCAGTTTTGTTTCGGAAGAAACCGTATTTCTCTGCAAAAAAGTAATGAACAACGTTTAATCTACAAAACTTGGAATCAAATTGAAAATGCATTCAATTTTAAAATGTAACACGCATCAGAATGTCCAGACTTGCGATTGATGTAGCCGAATACCAGTGATATTATTTTAAAACCGGAGATAGAGAGAATTAGCGATGTCATCTACATGTACTTTTAAAATGTAAAACGACATGCTACAAAATGCTTTGAAGCCGTCTTACCAAAATGAGAAATACAAAATATTGTGTTAACTATTGCGCACAAATGAAACTAACATTTAACTAATATTTGCTTAAATCAAGTTTGCTAGTGTAACGACACAAATTAATGGCCGACATATTGCGTAAATTAAATTCAAATTTATTTACGTTGCACCAATGAGAAAAAAGCAAAATCGCCGTTTAACCACGTTTAACCAATAGTGTGCAAGTAGACATATTGCATGCTATTTAAGCACGGTAATTTACAATGCAAGTCAGTTGTCGTATCTGCGTTCTGCCTCGTGTTACACATGTGCGTGCTGTCGGCTGTCAATACCTACGCTGGATATTGATTTGTTTTACCAACAATTGGCAACATCCGTGACTCACCGTGTTGCTCTTCAACCAGCAAGACGAGCCAATTAATGCAGAACTTCAACGAAGTTATCCACAATGTGATAACAACAGCAGGAACCACAACCAGAGTCCACCCAAGGAACAGAACATCAACTTACATATATATATAACTTACGAGAACGCCGCCAAGGCCCTCTTAAGGGCCCCCATATCAGTAACTAATCTCTATTCAGAGCACCTTAACCGAGTTTGTAACGTCGTACGGCATTTACTTGAAGCCAGGGCGTTTACAAAATTGGCTACCGCGCCAGGATATTGATTATTGTTCTGATTTTTTTGGTATAAATAAAATTGACTTCCTTTTTCATTTATTTGGGATAAATAGATTGACATTTGTGTTTTCTTTACCCTGATCGTGGTTTTCTGGGAATTCTGTTGGGTATATATTCGTGGATTTGTGGTGAATTTTTGGGGGGTATAATAATAATAATACGGGGCATCTGTTCGTCTTTCCTACGTACAAAACGGCACCGTACGTACTGGACAGGCCAATTGCGGATTTTTGGAAACAGTGACTTTTTTTTTTCTGCGCTCATTCAACTGTGGAAGCTGTTTGTGGGTAAGCGTTTCGTTAAAGTATATTTATACATTTTCATATTACTTATAAATTTATGCTTTTAAGATCCCGTAAGATTGTTAAAATGTCAGGTCCAATTTTAGATATTGATGTTCCTGTTTGGGATGGAGATAATGAGCTATTCTTTATGCGCGCAGACTCCGCTTTCTCCCCGTTTCCTGATTATGACAGTCATCAAAAACTGTCAAAGGGTTTTGCTAAACTACCTTCTGAATTGCAGCGACGGATTTATCCTAAGCTTGAGGCCATTAGGAAACTACCTAATCCCATTTTGGGCCTACAAAACGAGGTAGAATCCTTGCTTGGACCCACGGAAACTGAGCAGATAATAAACAAATATGCGCAGTTAGATATGCCAAATCTTAGCCCCATCGAAATACTGAGAGAATTACGGAAACGTTGGTATAAAACCAACATTTCTGACCATGAGGCTAAGGTTGTTTTATTAACAATCTTCCCCAAACATTAAAACTCTTTGCCAGACAGCTCCCCAACACTCTCTCTATAGATGACTTATCTGAGAGATGTGAGTTAGAATATAAGGTTTTGGAACCCAAAGTGAATCCATCATCCTTTTCTTCACCCCCGCAAGATGATGGAATCTCCTCCTTAGAGAGAACAGTGGCGAACATAGCCAAAGTTCTAGAAGGATTGGCCATTACCAAATCGAGATAAATCATGTGAATGCTCGACCAAAATTCGTTTCCAAGTCAAATTATAATGGTAGGCGGCGATCGATATCTCCGCAATCATTTAATAAATATGCTCCAAAGAACTGGTGTTATAACCACCAGAAGTTTTTATGCTTGCCAAGTTTGTCTTTGTCGTTCCGAAGAATTTCCGAATGAGTGTCAATTTCCACAGCTGACGGAGAGGACAACAGACCGCAGGCACAAGGGTGCATCAGTATCGGGAAACGTCTGGCGCAGGAAGTAGAAGACCGTACTTTCTGCACATCAACGGCATCAACGGCATCAACGGCGCTACAGGGAAGAAGCCAACTACAATCCGACATCCCTGTCGACTCTTTTCGTCCACGCCGAATTTTTCACATAGAGAACCAAATGGACAACGCCAGTCGCAATCACCAGCCTACTTGTTTGCATGACCCGGCCAAACAGCCCAACGAACTTCTGCACCTTCTTGATTTCAAAACTGGCGAAGAGTTCATCGTAGACACAGGTGCGGCAGTCTCAGTTCTCAAAGGTGATTCAATGGCCGAGATGTCGCTAGGCGTTCTTCTCGCAACAGCTACAGGCGAGCCCATACCAACTTATGGCTGCCAATACCGCACACTCAACATAGGTCTACGACGTGAATTTTCCCACAACTTCATCATTGCCAAGGTCTCACATAATATAATAGGCCTTGATTTCCTTCTAAAATTTCGGCTCATTGTTGATCTTGCCAATCAAAGATCATCGACCCCTCCAACGGACTTGAACAAAGCTTTTGGACACTTGCCTCCGAGCGTTTGGGGTTACAGGTCATTCAGCCAACCCCAGTGCATCATTCAGCAGAGATATCAGCAGCTCTTCAAAAATACAACTCGCTTTTCGATCTTAACAAGTCAGAGCTACGAGTCTCCAACACGATGCATCATATTGTCACAGAAGGACAAGCTATTGCACTCAAGAAGCGACCACTGGATCCTGCTAAGCTGAAAGCTGCCCAAGAAGAATTCTCAAGGCTTTTGGAAGAGGGAATCATCAGACCATCGAAAGTTCATGGGCGTCACCACTGCACTTAGTCTCAAAATCAAACGGATCGTACAGAGCCTGTGGAGACTACCGTAAGCTAAATTCAGTGACAAAATCTGATGCATATCCCATTCCAAATATCAACACATTACTTGAAAAACTCAATGGCAGCAATTTCTTCTCAGTAATTGACCTTAGACAAGCCTACCATCACATCCCGGTAGCACCAGAGGATATCGAGAAAACTGCTGTCATCACTCCATTTGGCCTTTTCAAATATCTTTACATGCCTTTTGGACTCAAGTGTGCTACTCAGACATTTCAAAGATTCATAGACAACATACTTCGCGACGACTCTGCTTATTGTATGTCATATCTCGATGACATTATGGTATTCAGTCCAGATCTAGAATCTCATGCGAAACATCTATGAAATGTCCTCTCGCGCTTATCCAACCACGGACTCAAGATCAACTGTGACAAGACGCAGATTGCAACTTCATCCGTCGACTTCTTAGGGTATCGTATCACGGCCCAAGGCATTCAACCGTTGCCGTCAAAGACGAATTCAATCAAGTATATCAAGTCACCAAGGACTTTGAGCGATTTGCAGAAAATCCTGGGAGTACTAAACTATTATCACAAGTTCCTTCCAGGCCTTTCAAAACAACTTTATCCTTTGTGCAGGCACCTGCGGAATCGAAAAGCACTTAGCAAGAATTCCATTATTGCTTAGTCATACGAACACGAGGAATTGCTTGAACTCGCCTTCAACTCGTTAGCAAATTCCAAAATGCTAACGCATCCAGATTTCGAAAAGCCATTTCTACTTACGACAGATGCTTCTGAATTCGCTATTGAACCGCCTGGACAGGATGGTGGACCAGTTCGCGTTTTGACGTCTTTCACGTCAGGGGCAAACAGACACTTCATTGCAGATGCCCTGTCCAGGCCAGACGTCTCTCTACAACCACCTTCGCCGTCACCATTCACTGTCAACTCCGTGGCACTCAGTGAACCTGCACTAACGCCAACTCTCCTGCGAACTGAACAACGCGGTGACATTCATATTCAAAGATCAATAGCCCGTCATCCAACCAAGTTCATATGCCGTCTGTGGGAAGGCTTACCAATTGTTTACTTCACGGGTACGCAGCCCAATAAGCCAGTTCTGCGACCAGCCTTCAGAGGAAGGTTTTCGATTCAATTCACTCAATTTCTCACCCAGGAAGCCAAGCGACTGTTCGACTTCTTACAGATCGTTTCTGGGGTCACAGACTTAGGCAGAATGTTAAACGATGGGTCTCAGAGTGTGCAATTTGTCAAAAAAACAAGATCACACGGCACACTCGTTCTAAGTTGCAACATTTTCGATCTACTTCTCGCCTAGCCATCGTCCACATCGACATAGTTCATCTGACAAAGGTTCAAGGTTTCAGCTACCTTCTAACTATGATCGATAGATTTACACGGTGGCCTGCGGCATTACCTCTTGGCACCATTTCTGCAGACGAAGTAACTAACGGTTTTATCTCTGCATGGATATCAAATTATGGTGTTCCCAATGAGGTCATAACGAACAGAGGCACTTGCTTCTCATCGGATCGTTTCAAAACCACCTTGCGGTACATGGGATGCATCTTACGCCAGACGACTGCCTACCATCCCCAAGCTAATGGCATGGTAGAGAGAATGCATAAGGAACTCAAAGGTGCTTTAGCATCCTCGTCCATTAATGGCAACTGGGTCGATGCACTACCTTTAGTTCTGCTTGCCATGCGTTCCCGTACTCGTGATCCATTAAAACGTCTGCGTCACAACTCTTGTATGGCATGGATCTACGCCTGCCTAGTCAGCTCCCACGTCTACTACCGTCACAAGATGTCCCACAAGACGAAGCTACCCACCTTCGACTTCATTTCGGTAACATGTCTGAACAGCAGCCGAGACACACGCCTCGTCCAGTCTTCGTTCACCCACAGCTCCACAGCTGCAATAGAGTACTCGTTCGCAACAATACTGCTGTTGCACCACTACAACCCAAGTATCGCGGTCCTTACCCGATTTTACTCAGACAGGTAAAATACTTCATCATTATGCAAGGCGCTACACCGACATCAGTAAGCATAGACAGGTTAAAACCGTTTATCGAACCACCTGATCCTGTGAGCGTTCAACCTTCTACACACGTCTCAGGCTCCGTCTGCCCACAATCTCAACCTGCTTTGTATAACGCGTAATTAATTTTTTTTAAACATTAACATTTAACTATAAAATTTTTTTTTAAACTTTACGTTAATTTTTAGTAATTGTCTCACGTGGCATAACCACCTGTTCTTAGCTAACAATTGTATAGCATTTTTGAACAGTTCTTTGGTATTATGCCATCTCTGAGGCAATGTTCGTGTTCATATTTTTATGCAGTTACCTTTGATTTTAATGTATATATTTTTACATTATAATGCATTTCTCACACATTA
Organism: Eudiplozoon nipponicum; assembly: GCA_029291075.1. Classification (NCBI taxonomy): domain Eukaryota; kingdom Metazoa; phylum Platyhelminthes; class Monogenea; order Mazocraeidea; family Diplozoidae; genus Eudiplozoon; species Eudiplozoon nipponicum. The sequence goes on along the minus strand of JAQBSW010001299.1, from coordinate 62,948 downwards.
CATCACACTGCCTATTTTGGTATGACCAGCTACTTAGAGCTAACGCTTTCGTGTAGCAACACTAAGTAGTGATCAGCTTCATATCATAGTACAGGCCACTTTCAATGAATATCTCAACTTTATCAATTGCACAAAGACCACTCTACAAATGTCATGACCACAACGTCGAGCACTCTAGCTCCTTTGGTCGTATACAAACACATTGACAACAATCCAACCTGCTTAGGTTTTAACTTAAACCTGGCAAATTCAGAGGCGATTTACCTCGAAATTTTCACGCAGCGGCTCCAAAAACTTACACTGCTCTATTTGCCTCACGTGCTATGACCGACCACTAGAGCTAACAATTTGTGTAGCAATTCCTAGTGGTAACCTGACATCATATCATTGTTGAAGCAACCAACAAGCATATTTAAGCCCAGCACTTATGGTTCATCATATTTTAGCTTAACTTGGTTCGAACTCTGTCATGCATTTCTTATCTAGCCTCGCAGAGAGGAATTTTTTCCTTTTTTCAGAGAGGAAAGTGTTGTAACGACATAAATTAATGGCCGACATATTGCGTAAATTAAATTCAATTTTATTTACGTTGCACCAATGAGAAAAAAGCGAAACTTGCCGTTTAACCAATAGTGTGCAAGTAGACATGGCATGCTATTTAAGCACGGCAATTTACCATGCAAGTGAGTTGTCGCATTTGCATTCTGCTTTGCGTTACGCGTGTGCATTCTGTCGGCTATCAATACCTACGCTGGTGATTTGATAGTTTCACCAACAATTGGCTACATCCGTGACTCATCTTGTTGCGGTACAACCAGCAAGACGAGCCAATTAATTGCAGAACCTGAACGACGTTTTCCACATTGTCATTTCAACTCAACAACAGAAGGAACAACAGCCAGAGTCCACCCAAGGCTCTAGGACATCTTCACACTCTGAATAATTCAGGAGAACGCACGACCAGGCCCTCTTAAGGGCCCCATTATCAGTAACAAATCTATATTCAGAGCACCTTAACCGAGTTTGTAACGTCGTACGGCATTTACTTGAAGCCGGGGCGTTTTCACGAGCTTGGAGTAATCAACAATCCCGTTGCATTTAACGAGACGTCGAACAAAATAGCGAAACTACCGTTAGTCGCACGTACTGCCGCATTTCGATTTTCCATGGTCTTCATCAGAGTATGACGGCAGACCGAATAGTGACGATCAAACGGCCATTCTTATATATGTAAAGGAAAATTAGATATGCGGCTCTCATCTATAGTAGTCTCGCATCCATTGGGCTTGACAGGAAATGTTGGCTGCACAATTTCTGTGCAGTCACGAAAATTAACTTTTTGTAGCTTTCGCCACATGTAAAGGCAAGACATGTAAACAATCATTGATTGTGCGGGTGGGGGTAAGAATTCTTTTAATGAAGTTTGCAAGCTTGAAGTAAACACCAATTCCATAGTATTTAACCAGTTGTCAAACAAAATATTAGAACTACCGTCAGTCACGTATTCTACCTATTTTATTATGTGGAAGTTTTAATATTCAACGACAGATAGACAAAAAACATTGGAAAGTTGATGAGATATATTCGTCATTTTTTAAACAGACTCTACTTATACAAACCATGATTTGTAATTTACGTGGTTCTTTTGATCATTCTTAACCGAATTACGAGGAAAGTTGAGTCCAGATTACCATTTTTATGCCGTGAACGTCAACAAATTGATATTTAAGCTTGTTTATAGTAGATTTTCTAAAATTTCTACATGTTACTCAGTGCTGAAGAATTTAGAGTTAAACCATTAATGAATGTAAATTGTATTCGTGTACTATCAGATAAAGGTTTAGGTAAAAGTAAAATTTTTTTTGGATTAAGCGTAAAATTTGGTGATCATTTACGCTACAATAAATTCCGGAAGCAGTAAGTTTGTAATGCAACTCAAAAAATATCAGATTATGCATACATCTTTCAGTATAAATTAAGTAATGTATAAATTAGACCGGTTTCGTGAAATGGGGAACTCTTCATGTACCGTCCAGAATTTGCCATGGAAAGGGCTCGAATCTGAGAACGTCTGCTTTTGAATCTATCTTGTGGATTATTTACCTCTTCTAAGTTATGCAAAGCTTAGTTTATACTGACAAATCTACGTACATAATGGGTCAGGTGTTCATATCAATATGGTAACCTTGATTAAAGTAGTTTTTATCACCGCCTGCGTAACCAATGTTTATTTAAATTTATAAATTCTTAATTCAATACCATGTAGCGTGGTGTCTGTTCTATGCTAGATTGGGAATGGCTATTTGAAACTTGAGTTCTAAAGGTATACTATATAGGTTCCACCTAAAGGAAAGACAAAAACCAAACTTTAGTTAGTAGATAACAGAAAATTGTGTGTAGTATGCGGCAGAGTGGCTCAGTGGTTTAAGTGACAGATTTCGAATTAGACGTGCCCAGGTTCGAGCCTTGACCGCGCCAAATTCTTGACAGTATGTGATAAGTTCACAGTATGGATGAAACCGGTCTACTGGATGAATTTACTTTTCTTCACTATATAATAATTAGTTAATACTAACAAATGTATGTATATAATCAGTCAGGAGTTTATATCAATATGGTAAACTTAATTAAAGTAATTGTTAACACTGCCCGCGAAATCAAGGCTCATTTAATTTTGGGTTTTTGGTGACATTCTCTTTATATTTAAATGCAAACACTTACACACACACACACACACACATATATATATATATATATATATATATATATATAAAAGAACAAAACAACGTACTCCATGGAATAACATTTATTAATAATCTTATTTCCTACCAGTATCTACAGCCATTGTTCTGGATTCGTTACTATATATATATATATATATATATATATATATATATATATATATATATATATATATATGTATATAATATATATATATATATATATATAATCGATTATTAAGTATAACGATATCATATGCACACACGATTAGGAAATCTAGCTTTTGAATAAGACTGCACAATGGGTATGCGTTAAAAACATTGATTGGAATCAAATATGATGATTTAAACTATTATTTATAAATTCCATTCAAATAGAAAATTAGATAACTGACCCACTAAAATACCAGGACAATATGTTCCATTTAGCTATTGACAATAGCATTTGTGCGTTAATGGAAAACACCACCTTGGATGCAATGAACTTTACGCCAACAATGCCTTGTTGTGCACTGATTGCTTCAACAACTACATTTGCACTGGTTTACAATTTCTAAACATTCGATACAATTTTGCTTAAACACAAAACAAGATTAATATTAACAGATTTGTGAGATTGGTTTCTAAAAAAAATATAGCGCGTTAACAGACACTTAAATTCATCTATTAGACTATTGCTTTGTTTCCTTTGTAACTTATTACTAGAGACGACGGCATCTGCCCACCAAAAAAGAACCACGAATATTAAGTCCCGAAATATAAAACACATGTTTCGCGCCACAAGCTTCACACTTCATAAAAAAAACGACTTGGGACCCATTCTGCTTCCAGTGGATACATTGTATTACGAAACAAATAGGCCAAATTAGCCTCTATAGATTATACACAATGAGACTGGTAGCATGCCAATTTCATATCACATTCCTAAAATAACCATCACATTTGTCCTATAATAACGAAGGACAGATAGCTGGGTGAAAACTAGAGATGGTAATATATCTAAAGCAGGTTCTACATTGGATTTATATACTGTTTATTGAGGAGTCTAATCCATATTCAATTTTTTATTAGGTATTGCGCACCTAGTAACAAATTAGTTCAATTAGCTCCAGAAGAATAAATCAAAGACATGTGAACATTTGTTTCGTGCTTTCTGGGGACTCATCAGTAGGTGATTGCACCGTCAAAGTGTCTAACATTCCTCACCAAAATATATAAAGTGGCTCCTACTGATGAGTCGCCAGTAAGCACGAAACGAATTTGCACATGGGATTAGACCTTTAGGTTGTACTGACTTTGATTTATGCTTTTGATGCTTTTTCAATTAATTTGTTACTAGGTGCGCAAAACATATTTCACAATTGCATATATTTCAGTTCACCGCCACAAACAGTATCTAACTTTTATATATTTAATTGATGACGTAATAATTATCGCGAAATGTGATAACTGATATCGATCAAGCCCAGCATCGAGTGTGCAGAAATACTTGTAATGCTCAACTTTGATGAAATTTAGCATATCACGAAATCCATTGTTTTGGCACCAAATAATAACTCAACAACCATAGTGGGTGTACAATGTACCGACAAGGAAGCCATAGTGTTGTAATCTTCTACAGGCTCGGTACTTATTACATATAGTGAGATGATTATAAGTGCCATAGTTGAAGTAAATTCCAATACTGCTGGTTTACTCATTAGTATAGGATATTGTACCATCCTCTTCTCCCACATTCCCCATCCAAATATATAGTTGACAAATAATTATACCATTCTTAAAAATCAAGTTTGCGAGCTTGAAGTAAACACGGATCCCATTGCATTTAACCAGTCGTCGAACAAAATAACAAAACCTTCCGCCAGCCGCAACGCACCTAACCTTAATTCTACCTAAATAGATTCACTTAAACAGTGACCTAATATAAAACAAGTTAAAATAATCCTGACAAGACTAGATAAGTACACAATTTCAAATAGCACTGAGGTATCAAAAAATCTTAAGACTAAAGAGTGATATCATTCACAGAGAGTGGTAACAAGTATTTAGATAAAGTTTTCGAGATTAAAATAAACACCAATACTAATGCATCTAACTAGTCGTACAGCATAGTAATACTAACATCAGTAACACGTACTGCCGCATAAGTAGGAACTTTAATTATAAAAAATAATTAAAAACATAAGGTACAAACACTACGAATATTCCGTATTAATTGCACCAAAATTGTGAATTGTAATCGCTATTATAAATTGATACATCGGCAGTTTTATAAACTGGACTCTATTAACATCAATTGCAAAATTTATTTTATAATCATGAGGTCAATTAATAGAAAGATATTATAGTCATATATTTCTTGATCATAAAAATTACATACCTTGAATATTGTATAAGTGTAGCAAAACCCTAGTCAAAATTAGTTAAAGCATTAAAGTTGGTAAAATTTAATATTTTCAAATTAATAGTGTTGGTAACATGTGATATTTAACGAAGCAGCACTGAAGCCGTATTGTTAAAAGCTATATGTTAAGTTGATTCTCCTATTGGTTTAATACATATGCGCATAGAATATTGCAAATCCTAACTGTCCCACATTTCTTGGCCAAATATTTAGCGAGTTTGGAATACTTTGCCGATTCCTTCCGATGAATGATCGGTAAGCACAAAAAATGTAAACACAAAATTGAACGATTTTTCATGCTGACGTTAGCAAACCCTTCCGTTCCTATTTCAGCTATCTAGTCATTGGTAGATAACATCCAATAGAGAATTATGAATAATCGTACCAGAAGTATTTACCAACCATTTTGGAAAAAAACACATACAATTATTCCTTTCTTGAAAATAAAATATGATTCTCCAAGTCGATTTTATCGGTGTTTGCCATTATGTTTTATAAAAAATAAGGTAAAGTTAACAAAACATCTTGTTTATAATATAATATATCGCTTACCCTACTTTTTATAACAAATAATGGCAAACACCGATAATATCGACTTGGAGAATCCTATGTTATTTTTAAGAAAGGAATAATTGTATGTGCTTTGTTCCAAAAAGTTTGGAAAATACTTCTGGTAAGATTATTCGGAGAGAGCTGGTCATCAGGCTTGATTCCCTGCTCGAATGATATAATAAAGTACACTGTACTTGTGTATCTGCTACCGTTTATAAAAGCATGCTTCTATGTTGGATAAAGTAGTTGGAAACTTAATTTCTGTGATGGCGTTATATATGTGGAGATCCTGTAAAACCTTTGTTATTGTCATTAATAGCAAATATTCTGTTGGTCGATTTAATATATGAGCCAGTATTAAAATATCGTAGACGCGATAGATATTATTGGACAAGGAGGTTCGCATTTATAAGGTACTATAAACAAAGCCAGAAATATCGAACATACTGAAACACGGTCTGCTCTTACGCCTGTTGCTTTGACATTTTATGTGTGCGTGTTGTTTCTAAAACTATTATACATGACCGTATTTAGAATCACTTGAGGTGACAATTGCTGATAATATTGTTTTGGTTAAAAAATATAATTATATTCCTTTCATTAACTACATAATTCTTTATTGGATGTTATCTACCAATGACTAGATAGCTGAAATAGGAACGGAAGGGTTTGCTAACGTCAGCATGAAAAATCGTTCAATTTTGTGTTTACATTTTTTGTGCTTACCGATCATTCATCGGAAGGAATCGGCAAAGTATTCCAAACTCGCTAAATATTTGGCCAAGAAATGTGGGACAGTTGGGATTTGCAATATTCTATGCGCATATGTATTAAACCAATAGGAGAATCAACTTAACATATAGCTTTTAACAATACGGCTTGAGTGATGCTTCGTTAAATATCACATGTTGCCAACACTATTCATTTGAAAATATTAAATTTCACCAACCTTAATGCTTTAACTAATTTTGACTAGGTTTGCAATACTTCATACAATATTCAAGGTATGTAATTCTTGCGATCAAGAACATATGACTATAATATCTTTCATTAATTGACCTCATGATTATAAAAAGAAATTTTGCAATTGATGTTAATAGAGTTCAGTTTATAAAACTGCCGATGTATCAATTTTTAATAACGATTACAATTCACAATTTTGGTGCAATTAATACGGAATAGTCGTAATGTTTGTACCTTATGTTTTAATTATTATATATAAAGGTTAGAATAACAACTATGTTGAACAATTGCTACTCCAACAATGCATTATAATCTGGCATCGATCGATATAATTTATCACATCTTCGTGGTAAACATGAAATCATAAAGCGAAATTTAATATAGTTAAATAACCAGTGTTTTCGCGGGTGGTGGTAACAATTCTTTAAATTAATTTTGCGATCTAGATATGAATACCAATTCCCTTGTATACTTTATATTGTATCGTCACAGAATATGACAAATCTATTAACAGTCTCAGATACTGATGCATTTCTACTTTCTATAATAATTAGAGCACGATAGCAATGTGAATATTTAGGATCAAACTGCAAAACTTTATAATGAAAGTGAAATTCTATATGCAGCTCAACTCTTCTAAGCTCGCATAAGTTGTACTTAACTGGTAATGTTGCCTGCACAATTTCTATGCAGTCACGAATACCTACTTATGCGGCAGTACGTGTTACTGATGTTAGTATTACTATGCTGTACGACTAGTTAGATGCATTAGTATTGGTGTTTATTTTAATCTCTAAAACTTTATCTAAATACTTGTTACCACTCTCTGTGAATGATATCACTCTTTAGTCTTAAGATTTTTTGATACCTCAGTGCTATTTGAAATAGTCTACTTATCTAGTCTTGTCAGGATTATTTTAACTTGTTTCTAGGTCCTGTTCTGCTAATGGGATCCGTGTTTGCTGCAGTTTGCAAACTTGATTTAATGAATTGACCAACTCCACTTTTCAATCCAGTATTGTTAAAAGATTATACCTTTCGTTAAGGATGACTTTGTTTTATCCTCTTGGTGCTATTTGAACAAATTTTTACTAGGTGCTCAACACGTAATACATATATATATATATATATATATATACATATATATATATATATATTAGCTCTTCGAAACAATTTGTATCTAACACTGATTATACGTTTACATTGTGCAGGAATAATTCTAATGTTATGATGTCAGGCTATATAAATTAAGTGGAAATTTTTTTAGCTTAATTTTGACAATTAAAAAATATTCTTTGAATTTTGTAGAACATTGTAAAAATCTATTCTGCAAAATGATCATACTGTAAAATAAAGAATCACTATAAAGTTAATTTGCAATGTACCAATTTTTTTGGTTCTTGTCTTAATTTCTTTTTTTCTCAGCTGCAATCAAAAGATGCCAAAAACCAGCAATTTCCGCGAATAAATTTTTCTAGTCATTTATTGTTTCGAAGAGCTTTTAGCCATCCACTTGTGTTGAAGTATGCTTTTGAGAACGAATCTTTCGGTTACTAAAGAAGTGTTTATCTCTTTGTGAACAGTTTTTATTTACCTAAGCTTTCATTGAATTCGCTTACTTATAAATGGTGCTCAGTGGGAAGTTTTTGGCTCCATTTTTCGTCATAAATATTACCTCATAAATATGTGGTCTCTTTTGTGTGTGTAGATCTGCTATTGTATATCAGTTTATGCATTAAGTTAGCTACTATCCCGCTTGTTAAAACTTAATTAGAAATAATTCGCGAAATATTGAGTTATTTTATTTTCAGGAGCAGGGATTCTCTCCACTGAACAAGGGAAACGACAAGGACCATCACAACGAGGTCTTCTCCGTGAGAAACATAGATTCTTCTCAAAATAGACCAATAGTTTTACATAATTGTATGAGCCTTTTGTGTGGTTGTATATCAAATCATCTTTTCGTTAAATTATGCCAAACATTAACTGAGTTAATGGATTCCAAATTTACGGAACAAACCTTGACATGTTTGTGTTTTAGCAGTTTGTTTTGCTTTAAGTGAATGCATAGGTTTCACGCAAACTACCTAGAATTTGTTAAGATTTATTCTTTCTGTACGTTTACACCATTTTATATATATATATATATATATATATATATATATATATATATATATATATATATATATATAAAATGTAATGACATTGGTGCTTATAACAAACATGAAACAACAATTTTAATAATTGTTATCAATGCTCGCATAATCGATGACCTTTAAATTACTATTTGTGTTTAAAATCGTTGAGGTTTATTTTATTATGTGAAACGCGCAGTATTTATCATACTTAAATGTTTAATAAATATTTTCAATTTATAAGTGTAATAATTAAAATTTTGTAAGAAACTGTTTTAATGTTTAAATATGTGTACCATTTTTTAATAAATCGGTTGATAAGATAGTGCGGGAGCACTGCTGTAAATTCTTCAATGTTTTGTAATATTTTTTCGGGTAATGGATGTTTTGTATTTGAAGATTTATAAATTAAACAATCAAACCAACTGCGTTCCACTTTGCTTAAAAATTGGAAATTTCTTACGAACGCACAAATTCACCAGCCTCCTTTAAATGATTTTTAGCAAACAATTACTTGAAATCAATAGGCACATCCGAAGATATTAAATGTTAAATTTGTTTACCCTTTCAATGAATTCAAATTAATCTTTAAATTCGTCCTCAGCTAATGGATTTCTCATCTGTTTCGACTATCTAGGCAACCATTTATCCAATTCATGCGTTGGCGTATTTGCCATTCAGCAATTGATCTTAAAGTAATTCCCGATTTGTTGGTCTTCGGTAAAGCATGCAATGTGGCTGCCTGTGTTCTAACAGATCTTATTTGATTTCATTCGACATTTGTTATATTTCTCTCCGTTAGTATGTAGAATAACTCCGACGAAATGAAACTATCAGTTTTTTCGTTGCATCATCTTTGGTGCGAATTTCGCATTATGGACAAGAAATCAAGTCATAAAACTTAGAAAAATTCTCATCGTGATCCGTGACGGACAAGCCCGAGCATTTCCAATACACATATTGTTTGTCTTCTAATTGGCTGGGTTTGGATACGTTCCTTATTTCCGATGGCTCCAATATCGTTAATACTAGCGAGTGGAAATGAGATACGAACAAAGATTAGTTCGTATCTCTTTTCCAGTGGTTGGTATGGACGATGATGAAGCCTTCGGAAATAAGGAATGAATCCTCACACAGCCAATTAGAAGACAAACTCGACGCGTACTAGGAAATCAGGCGGTTCATTGTTAAGTGAATGCTTCAGCTCTTTATCAGATTCATGTCTGTTTAATGAAACACGCAGTGACAAGATTGTTATAACTTTATTTTCACAGGCAGATGAATTTCCATTTAAACGTCAGTTGGACAACAGAAATGTCCTCTGGAATCATTTAATTTCCCACCTTAATTTTATGCAAATGAATATCAAATGCGATGTTGGTTTTTCATATTATCATGTTAGCCAGAATTTTTTAGCTTTGTCGAAATCAAACGCATGAAACTTTCACTTACACAACATTGTCTGTAAAGACAGTCTATCGACTATAAAGACAAAAATATTGTCAGGAAATGTGTTCAGCTGTGGCTCATATTGCATATTGGAACAAAAGGACGTAAAGTTGAAGTTATACAACGGTACTGTTGATCTGTAAGATTTGTCTCCATGCTGAAAAACTGTATAAAATGCTATTAAAATATGCAATTCACAAACAGGAACGAGGAGAATGATTTTTTGCTCAAAAGTAGAACTGAGAGCACATTGCGCTGATCAATTTTTCATCAGAAACCTTGGACAGCTCTATATTTTTATTTCAGAAGCAACTACCCATTGAAATTGAAAAAAATGGTTTATCTAAGTTATTACGTGATAGCGGCAATTTATGGAATGTTACTGATTAGTTCCACGTTAAAGACGAAACTGGTCTACTGGATGAATTTTCTTTTCTATATTATACGAATGTATGTACATAATGGGAAAGGTGTTAATACCATGATCGCAACCTTGATTTAAATAAATGTTGGCTTATTGGTCTTCCTGGTGGTATTCAGAGTAAATTGGTGAATAGGCAATGAAGCGCATAAAATGTGAAATGCGTTCTTATGTGACGTTTGTATATGTATGTATATGTTTTGATTACATTCATCGCCAAACTAATATAGCTCATTGTGAATGACACAATTCGCCCTATATCTACATTTAATTTTACTAAAATGAGAATTGAAACTTTGGACTATCATAATTAGGCATTTTCAGTTGAAAATTGAATTCACGCTTGCCAGAGTACATAACAATATGGCTGGTGAAAAATAGACGTGGCGTTGCACGCACATTGATTACTAAGCATAAGTTATCCTGTGAAAACTGCGACATACCAACAAAACGAGTTTCAATATAATTTGTGTCTTCGTGTGTGAGCATGATTCTCTACTTGAAGGCTACTGAATTAAATAGACGTTGTCTAGAACTGTGCAATTCAAAACAATTTGTTCGTGCACGGCAAAAACCATGGGAGTCTAGGCAGCAATGTTACCTTAATCAATACTTAGTTTCAAGTTGTATACATCCATAGTATTCATTAGAAGACGACGGAAAACTGACTCAATTGGATAAAAGTGCAATGTATATAGAGTGTATATTAGATCTTTAAAATGGCTTAAATTACTGGACTTCATGCATACATTGAAATGTAAGGCAATTTCGACAACACACTTTCTCGACTGTCACGTCTATATTTCTCTTATTGCTGCAGAATGAGCAACCATTGAATGCAAGAATGGCGATAAAATTTATTTAAATAAAGTTTTCGACATTGTGATGAACAAAAATTTCATTATAATTAACCGGTCGCACCGTATGGAAACTTCCCGACAGTCACACTTACTGACGCGTTTTGACCTTCCATGATTATCAACAGAGTACGACGGAAAAAACTAATGTGGATCGAACCGTAACGTATTTATAAGTTATTAAAAGTCAAATATTTGAATTTCCCCATGGTAGTGTCGTAGACATTGTGCAGAAGAAGAAATATCGGTATGCATTTGGATCAATAACGAACATAAAATTTGCTAATCATTGTCAGAAATATGCACATTATAAAATTTAAAATTCAATGATTGTATGGAAGGTGAACATTCGTGAAATAAATTTTGCGAGCTCATGTCAAAGCAGATCCAAAAATCAGCCAAAAAAAAACGTGTTAACCATTGTTAAATGCAAGATTGCGATATTGAAATGACCTACACATTGCACACAGTGACTCAGTGGTTAGAGCAACAGACTCCGAAAGAGACGTGCCCAAGTTCGAGCCCTGTTCGCGAAAAATACTCGACAGTAATTGAAGAGATCATAATAAGAAAGAAACTGTTTATCTGGATTAAATGGTGCCACTAATTCATAAAATGCGTCGTCTTTATTGTCAAATCCATGCCAGTATTAGGGCTGGTGTTCACATCAAGATTGCAAACTTGAGTCAAATCAATTAAAATATTAATCAATTTGGCGGGTGGTGTTAACAATTCTTTAAATTAATTTGCGAGCTTGAAGTATCACCAATCCCATAAACACCATTGTGCAGCCGATATTTCCAGTCAAGTGCAATGTATGCGTGACTACTAGAGGGGAGAGCCGCATATCTAATTTTGCTTTCCATATATATGCAATGTGGACTGATCCTCGCAAGTCGATTTGCCGCCGTATTCTGATGATGAGTATGGAAGATCGAAACGCGTAATTTCGTGGGACTGGCGGCAGTTTTGCTATGCTGCTCTACGACTGGTTAAATACTATGAGATTGATAGTTACTTCAAGCTCGCCAATTTCTAATAAGTTACAAACTTTAACTTTTCAGTTTTCGCCACAACCCGTGCAATCATGATTTGTGCAGTTTTATCGCCTATATGTATATGTAGCTAAAGCTGAAAAAGTCAATGTTTCTTGTCTGTATAGAAATTCTTCAGCCAAAATATCCAGTCAAGAACAATGTATGCGTGACTACTAGAGGTGAGAGCCACATATCTAATTTTTCTTTCTATATATATGCATTGCGGTTTGATCCTCGCTAGTCAGTTTTCGGTCGTACACTTATGATGATCAGGGAAGGTTGAAACGCGTCAGTACGTGTGACTGGCGTTGGTTTTGCTATGTCCTTTGATGACTTGTTAAATACAATAGGATTGGTGTTTACATCAAGCTCGCAAACTTTATTTAAATAAATAATCAACAAAAAGATACTTGTCATTTTTTAATAATGGGCCGAAAACCAGAATTCGTCTCTGAATACTATGAGGCTCAAATTCGACTTTTTGAGTGAAATGTCGGCCTTAAAGTTTATTTGTAGCCACGATAATTACTTAAATTACCCGTAACATAATTGAAACTTACGTTTACGAGTTATAGGCAAATGTTTGAATAGTATTCGTTCTATTTTGCAAAAGACGGCTTTATTTATGTAAAATAATTAGTATTTTTATTGCAAGGTCATGTGTGACATTACTTTTGTAAACGAACTTGGTTAAAAGATTTCCTGAATTATGTTTAAGGAATTATAATTATATTATTTCCAAGTTAAGGATTTATAGAAATACTGAGAAATTTAAAACACATAGATATTAGTGAATTGCATGGACAATAATGGGTTTACTTTAAGCAAATTCTTGTTGCTCTAATATCTACATTAATTTTGAAATTTGTTCAAATTATCTGTGGTTATACTGTTCTACATTTCTAGCTGCGTGGGTGGTGGTGATACTACGTTAAATAAAGATTGTGAGCTTCAGAAAATTACCATTCATATTGCTTCTTATCAATCGCACACCTTGTCGAGACTACCGTCAGTCACACGTACTGACGCGTTTCGACCTTCCACGACCATTATTAGACCAGCGAGGCGAACTAACTAATGAGGATGAAACGGTGATGTATATAAAAGAAAGCAAAATTATATACGCGGATCTCACCTCTGGTAGTCTTGCATAAATTGTAGTTATCTGGAAATGTTGCTTGCATATTTTCTATACAGTTACGAACAATAACAATATGCAGCTTACGCCACATGTATATAATTCCTACAATTACAGAATCGTTGATTGCGATGATGGTAATAACAATTTTTGATATCAAGTTTGAGAGCTTGGAAGACGTACAAATCACATTTTATCTAATCAGTTATTCAACATTGCAAAATTCACGTCAGTTAAGCTTACTGACGAGTTTCAATATACCAAGACTATCATCAGAGCACGACGGCAAACTGGCCTATGAGAATCTAGCCATTATTCATGTATAGGGCATGGAACTTCAGAGTGTAGCTCTGAACTTTAGTAAGCTTGCACACATTGAACTAGGTTTTTAATTTCTTTGTTACTGACACTAGTTTCTCTATGTTGTGTAACCGGTTAAAAATAATTGGTTTGTTGTTGACCTCAAGCTCGCAATCTTGATTTAAAGAAACGCTATTTCCACCCGTGTAACCAAGGGTAATATAACGTATGCACATAAAGCAAAAGCTGTAAAATATCTATGTGTGTGATTACGTAGACTTGGTGTGGCCGGCATTAGCTGTGGAGTATATTGTGTGCATGATTATCAGAGGTGAGAGACGCATGTCAAAATTTGTTTTTCTTCTATGCGAATTGCGGTTTGATTATCGCCATTGAGTTTGCCTACGGGATCTGATGTTAATTACAGAAGTCCGAAACACGAGATTACGTGTGACTGACGTAAGTTTTGATATATATCGTACAACGATTGATTAAATAACCTTGGGTCGGTGCTTATTCCAATATTGCAAACATGATTTATCTAATTAATACGAATAACTGACATTGATGCCGACGATACGGGTTATCTTTTTTCGACAAACATGATCGTCATTTAAATTGTGATATTTCACGCATTGATTGTTAGTTAAATTGTTCTGTTAACTCATCTTTTTTTTTAAATTAGGAAGCAACTGCTTGTTGCTTGTTAAATGATGCAATTATAAAACTATTTGTTCGTGTAGATGGACACAAATATCTATTATTAATACTTTAGAAATATTTGGCTTATTTTCAGTAAAAAATGAAAACAATTCTTATTGCGTAATAATCGGTGTTTACACAAAGTATGTTCTTGCATTAAACTCTCGAGTGTTACCGTTATTAGATAAAAAGGAAATTTTAAAGTTGGCGCCTGATCAGTTTGTTCAAGCATATCATTTTGGTGCAATAACAGTTAAATTTTAACAATTTATTGATTGCCAATGTGGTCATAAGAATTGTTTAAATCAAGTTTGCAATCTATAAATAAACACCAATCTAATTTTATTTAACCAATCGCTGATCACAATAGCCAAAATACCGTCAGTGACGCGTACCGACGTGTGTCGAAATTCCATGATCATCCTAACTGGCGGCAGTTTTGCTGTTGATCGAAGATTGGTTTAATAGAATGTGATTGGTGTTTAATTGAAGCTGGCAAACTTGATTAAAAGAACTGTTACCACCACCCACGCAATCACTGATTATTTAATTGTATTACATGTATATATGTGTGGCGAAGTTTATGTAAAAAGTTAATGTTCGTGATGACATAGAAATTGTGCAGCTGACATTTTCTGTCAAGAACAATGTATCCCAGACAACTAAAGGTAAGAGTCGCGTATCTAATTCTACTTTCCATATAAATGCATTGCGGTTTGATCCTCGCTAGTCCGATTGCCGTCGTACTCTAATGATGATTACGGGAGATCAAACCGCGTCAGTACATGTGACCAACAGTAGTTTTCTATGTTGTTCAACCACTGGTTAAATACAATGGGATTAATGCAGATCCACATCCGATTAATGTATAATACATCTTATCTGTAAAAATTGAAGGGTGTCATATTAAGGCATACGGAAAATAGCAATAATTTACAAAATTATAGCTATTCATATATATTGGACTTTTACTGATATTTCTAATTTCGCACTCGTTATAAGTTTCCTAATGCACCACATAATTAACTAATTAATTCGTAGACTCTATCTTATTTCATCCGCAAATAGCATGATTAAATTAATAATAAGTTGATTTAGTATCCCTTCTTATTTGAATATTTTAGCTGTACTTATTGCCTTTTAATTTGTTATTTGTGTATTTTAACGGAATTCAATTTTTACATGCACATTCGTTTTTATTTTCGAGTGAAGTTTTGATCATTCGCATTTAATTCTGTTCCAACGGTCACGCGTACCGTTTTCACAACAAATCGATCTGAAATGAACTGATTACGTTGATGAAAACAAATTTATGCTTATGCACGAACTGAAATATTTCATTTCACTTTTCGCCCACACACCGTAGAATAGAAAATTATTTAAACGTAAATAATTCACATTTGCATGATTTGCTTCATTACTATTTCTATTCGGATTCAACGAATGCTAACATGTAGAAGAAATCGGTAGCGCAAAATTTACTTAAAGTGTAATCAAAATATTGTGCTTTGTGAAGACAGTTTAGTAATTTAGAAAATTACATATTGCGCAAATGGCAAAAACAAATATTTAAATAAAGATTGCGAGCCTGAAATAAACACCTACCCCATTGTATTAAACCAGTTCAAAACCAGAAGTTTTGCTATGTTTAGCAATCATTGATTGCGTGAGTGATGGTAACAATTCGTTAAATCAAGTTTAAGCGCTTGAGGTAACCACCAATCACATTTTATTTAACCAATCGTCCAACACCATATAAAAACTACCACCAGTCGCACGTACTGCCGCGTATTGACCTTCCATGATCATCATAAGAGTACGACGGCAAACTAATTTGCGAGGATCAACCCGCAAGGCATATATATGTAATGCAAAACTAGATAACTGACTCTCAACTCCAGTAGCCTTGCATGAATTGTAATCGACTGGAAATGTTAGTTGCACAATTTCTGTGCAGTCACACACATTAAATTTTTTAAGTTTTCGCCATATTTAAATATAGGTAATACAATGAAAGAAGTTTTTCTATGTTGTTAGACTGGCGAAATGTAATGGGTTTGTTGTTTATTTCAAACTGTCTAAATGTTTTGTCGCATTATTTTAAAAGCCATTCGAAATGACTTCTTTTAAGAACATTCAAATTTTTCATTTATACGCCAATGAATCGTTATCTATAATTTTTTGCTTTAGGTGAATCCTATATATTATCGCTTTCCGCGAAACGTTCCAACTTACTAGTCAAGTTTTAAGTGACACATGGTTAGTTCGGTGTGCAATTCTGGACAAGACATTGAATGTAGAAATTCAGAGTGCGAACGGAAAACTTTTGCACAATATATAGTATGCAGCGACTCTTTGAACGGTATCCAACTCATTAGTCTAAATGCAAACGAAATACTACCGGAAAGTGAATAAATTTCACAATTTCATTTTATTTCATGTGATATTTAAGGTTAGAACATAAAACCAAATCAGTACTGCAGTTATTGCGTAAAATTTTTGTCGGTTCTCTTTTGTCAAAACTTATTAATGTCAGGATAGAGAATGTAGATACTAAGAAATTTCATAATTTTCCTTTAAACGATAAAGAACATTTAAATATATGTATATATATATACAGCTATATATATATATATATATATATATATATATATATATATATATATATATATATATACTTTCTCTTATATATTTGACCAGCATAATTTGATGGCATTTCGATGTGATATTTTTGTCCTAAAAAACATAGTTTGATCTTCCTTCTAACCGGTCTTCTTTATATCACAATTGCGCAACGAAATATTTTAAAAAAAACCTTGTCAAACATGGATTATTTCTGATCAAAATAGTAACCCGCACAAAACACAGCTCAATTTCCAGGCTGAAACGAAGGTAAACAAGTGTTGCATCATTCGATAACGAATTCATTCAGTCTTTTACGAAACGCATGAGGCACTAAATGTTGTTAAGTAATTAATTCGTTGTCCCGGAACTGTGTAATAAGTTAACAGATCTACCATTTAGCCGAACAACTAAATATACTCATAGCGTTCACTTTATTGTGACATGGATAAACATAATTTGTTTACTAACTAAATCTATCGTTCAACTGCAAATCAGTTTATGCAGATCACTAAAATACTATCATTATTACACTGATAATGATTTGAATCTTTCGTCAGATATAAAAATTGTCAACCATGTCACTATGTGCCAGAAAGTCTACTTTGGTTTCCAAGTTCTTATCATGATTCTCGTAATTGAGACGTTGCCGTAATTGATCCAATCGTAATGGTAGGACTCATAAAATTCAATTCTGTTTTAAATAGAAATGGGAGCAAACATGCCTTGTTCTATTTTATAACAGTTAGATACAGTTTGTGGCTGAGAACTAATATATATGCAGTCATATAATAGATGTTACGCACCTAGTAACAACTTGGTTCAATTATGACCAAAAAGATAGACCAAAGACAGCATGAATGGAAAACATAATCTCGTACACATTAATTTCGTGCTTACAGATGATTCATCAATACGAGCCGGTATTACGCTCTTTGCCCACTATATATTTGGGTGAAGAATGTGGGAAAATAGGGCGGTACAATATCCTATCGATCAAGGCCAATTGATTTGGATTTTCTGGAGTAACAGCTGTTCAGAAATAGTTATAAATCTGAATAAGTTGGTGAGTTTTAGCAACATTGAAATACATTATGTTGGTTCCATTAACCTTTTCGCTATCATAATGTTGGTATCGGGCACTGTCACATTAGCCACAATGTTGGTAGCCTTTGTGGACTCCGCATGTAAATTATATATATAGATTTGGCCTTGAAGTCGCATTGTCAAAGACTTTATATTAAATAAGCTTCACTACTGCAGGTTTGCACATTCGTATAGGGGATTATACCATCCTATTTTCCGACATTCCTCATCCAAATATATAGTGGTTAAAGAGCGTAATACCGGCTCCTACTGATGAGTAAGCACCAGTAAGCACCAAACGAATGTGCACGAGATTTGACTTTAGATTCATACCGTCTTCGGTTTATCCTGGTCATAAATGAACTAATTGCTTACAAGGTGCGCAACATCTAATACATATTTGTACAATTTTAATCCGTTTTGGTATGTTCTCTGAACAAAATTTGCGTTTGTATAGTGCTGTCGTTTTTCGAGCTGATACCACATTTGACAGTTGCGTTAGAATTGCTAGCACTTGTACGCCGGTATAATCTTGATTCCCTTACATTTCGAGGAGAACAGCTGAATTTTACAAAAACATTTCCAGACAAACAATGTATGAACGGCTTCAGAGTCACGGGACAAGTGAGGAACCATCTATCAATTATAAAAACAAGTTTTGCACCTGGAAATGTAAAGTAGTCAAGAGTTTACCGACTTATGAGTGCTATCAATTGTCCCGCAATAGTCAATTGTGGTATCATCTCGAACAACAAGTTAAAATTTTGATTAGGCTCCTCTTGCATTGACGGTACAATGAGCAAAAATTATAGTGTTGTCCAAGTTATATTGGAGGGATGGAACTTCGCATCATATAAATAGTTATACAAATTAGTTGCAGTACTGCGTATAAATTAGAAACTTTTTGCATGGAAACGATCGCGGAGCTTCTGAAAACCTGCGCCAGATGAAGCTTTCGTTTTTACCACAAACATAAGGGTAAAATATTCAATCATAGACTGTTCAAATCAAGTTTGCGAGCTTCAAGTAAACACCAATCACATTGTATTTAACCAGTCGTTGAACAACATTAAAAAAAACTAGTGTCAGTCGCAACGCACTTACTCGTTTCGACGTTCCATGATCATCATCAGATTACGCCGGAAAACTGACTATCGAGGATCAAACCGCAATGCATATAAATTGAATGCGAAATAAGATGTACGGCTCTCACTCCTAGCAGTCTTGCATACACTGAACTTGACTGGAAATGTCGGCTGCACAATTTCTATGCAGTCACGAACATTAACTGTTTTTAGCTTTCGCCACACACATATATATAGACAATACATTTACACAATAATGGATTGCGCGAATGGTGGCAAAAATTGTTTAAATCAAGTATGCGAGCTTGAATTAAACACTAATCACACTGTATTTAACTAGTCGTCGAACAACAAAACCAAGCTACCGCCAGTCGCAACGCACTGACGCGTTTCGACCTTCCATGATCATCATCAGAGTACGACGGAAAACTGACTAGCAAGGATCAAACCGCATTGCATATATATGAAAAGAAAAATTAGATATGCGGCTCTCACCTCTAGTAGTCTTGCACACATTGTACGTGACTGGAAATGTCGGCTCGCACAATATTCTTGCAGTTGACGAACATTAACATTTTGTACCTTTCGCCATATATATATAGGTAATACAATTAAACAATCAATGACTGTGCAGGTGCTGGTTATCATGTTCACTTCTAGGTTGCGAGCTTTTAGTAAGCATCAATCCCATTGTATTAAACCAGTCGTCGACCAACATAGGGAAACTACCGCTAGTCACAAAATGAAACATGGTTACCTCCACCCGCGCAATCATTGATTGCTTAATTCTATTGCCTATATATGTGGCGAAAGGTTCAAAAAGTTAATTTTCATGACTACGTAGAAATTGTGCAGTCACATTTCCAGTGAAGTACAATATATGCAAGACTACTAGAGGTGAGAGCCACATATCTCATTTTAATTTCCATATATATGCATTGCGGTTTCTTCCCCGTTAGTCAGTTTGCTGTCGTACTCTGATGATGATCATGGAAGGTCGAAACGCGTCAGTGCGTTGCAGCTGGCGGTAGTTTGTTATGTTGTTCGACGACTGGTTAAATACAATGGGATTGGTGTTTACTTCAAGCTCGCAAACTTGATTTAAATAATTGTTACCACCACCCGCGCAATCAATTATTGTTTATTGTATTGCTTATATGTTTACATGTGGCGAAAGCTGCCAAACAGTTAATGTTCGTGACTGCACAGAAATTGTGCAGCCGACATTTCAGTCAAGTTCAATGTATGCGAGACTGCTAGAGGTGAGAGCCGCATATCTAAATTTGACTTCCATATATATTCAATGCGGTTTGATCCTCGATAGTCAGTTTGCCGTCGTACTCTGATGATGATCATGGAAGGTCGAAACGCGTCAGTGCATTGCGGCTGGCGGTAGTTTGCTATGTTTGTCGACGACTGGTTAAACACAATGGGATTGGTGTTTACTTCAAGCTCGCAACCTTGATTTGAACAATGGTTACCACCACACGCGCAATCATTGATTGGTCAATCATAGACATTTGTTTCTACTTTGAGTGGTTAATGAAGATTTTATATATCTTAAAAATTCAGTAGAACAGCTACAACAAATATGCCACTTTTAAAAATATAATTTGATGCTAAACCTCATACTCATGAAAAAAATTTCGAGTTATAACAAGCTTCGTATATAAGATTTGTTTTCATTAATTTTGGTTATGTTCAGAATAAGCAATTAAAATATTTGTGGCACCAAATTGATCGAGACATTGTCTACATCGTTGTAATCTATGTCTACGATAACGCTCAAGCTGAATTGATGGGAAACTTTGATATAGTCAAATAGTATTTTGATAAACATATTTCATTCTATTCAAAATTGTTTTAGAATATCAACCAAAAATATAATTTAATGCTGTGATATGAACACCAGTCTCATTATATACATACACCTTTCAGTATAAACTAAGCATTGCATAGTGTAGAAAACACAATTCATCCAGTAAATCGGTTTCTTCCTTATTGTAAATTCTTCTCTTAATATCCAAAATTGCCGCGGACAGTGCTCGAGCCTGAGCACTTCTGCTTCGGAGTCCATGACTCAAACTACTGAGCCATTCTTCCACACTCGTTGGTTCGAGTCCTGTCCATGGCAAATTCTGGACAATACTTGAAGAGTTCCCAATGTGGATGAAACCGGTCTACTGAATGAATTTTTCTTTTCTAAACTTCATGATACATGGTTTATAATAAAATATGTATACCTAGTGGGATTGGAGTTTATATCAAACTCGCAACATCGATTTAATTAATTTTTATCTCCGCCCGTACAATCAATGATCGTTTAATTCAACCAAATAAATTCGGTTCTCCTTCATATTTTATGTATCATATTTTGATCAATTCTTGGAGTCTTCTGCCTTACGATCTGCGCTCCCTAATTTAGCACAAACAAATATCTTCACCAAAAATGATGCAGTGCCTAAATTATTTACCCTCAAAACCCGGCGCAAATATCTCTCATAAAAACTGATTTTTTTAAACTTTAAAACGGCATTAATGGGACAGTAGGTGATAACATATAGCACACACACACATATATATATATATATATATATATATATATATATATATATATATATATATATATATATATATAAGAAAGACTGCGAGCTTGATATAAACATGATTACTATTATATAAACATTTATCATTATAAACCAAGCACTGTATGTTGGAGCAATGGCATTTCATCCAGGATACCTGTTTCGTACTTATAGGGAACTCTTCAAGTACTATTCAGAATTTCGTCGCGGTCTGGATTAAAACCAAAGTATATATGCTTCAGAGTCTGTGGTTTTACTTACTGCACCACTTTGTGGAAAAATACATAATTTTCAGTTATTTACCGAATTATATTTTTTACCCTTTCTTTTCCCTCGGTTCGAATCCCGATCGAGGCAAAAATCCTGGATGATACTTTAAAAATTCATATTAAAAAACGAAACCAGTATACTATATGAACTGTCTTTGCTACCTTTTATAATGCATAGTTTATACAAAATTAATATGTAATTGGATTGGTGTTTATATCAACCTAGCAACTTTGATTTATTCAATTATTATCACCAGGTTCACGACCATTGTACTCCCAGCACATCAACATCATAAGCACTAATTGGCACCAGTTCTAAA
Source organism: Eudiplozoon nipponicum (assembly GCA_029291075.1). NCBI lineage: Eukaryota > Metazoa > Platyhelminthes > Monogenea > Mazocraeidea > Diplozoidae > Eudiplozoon > Eudiplozoon nipponicum. The sequence goes on along the minus strand of JAQBSW010001299.1, from coordinate 40,303 downwards.
TGAATAATCGGGTATTGACTATTTTTATTTAAATTAATGTTCATGAATGTAAACTATAATTCGTCCATTGTTTATCCTGTATGTATATAACTGTACTAGGCAATATGTACACACAATATCAACTCCATCAATATGCTATAGTCATGAGGTGCTAACTATAACCTTCTTTAAACAAATGAGTAATATTTTATGAGTTTAATTAAACATTAATCAGGAAATATAAAGTATTAGTTTGACAAATACATTACAAACTAATGTGTGAGATGAACTCACAAACCAAAAAAAATCCTAGCAGGGAAAATTTCTCAAACAGTGAACAGCACTAGTTTTGTTCTAACTATGTCGTAAATAAAACAATTTGTGAGAAAAATTTAAGAACTGATAAGTTTAACACTAATATTGGAGTACACCAAAATAATATAAAATTTCGTTGAAAAAAATATTTTTACTAATTTATGTTTAAAACCTGCTAAATGAAACTAGAGTGTATGAATAATAGTTTTCACTTTACCTGTGTTGGACTCATAATGTTTAATGACTTAATTAAGTTTTCTTTGGCATTACAGTGCGCTGAGCCCAATTAACCAAATGCAACCTGAATTATCCACATGCAAATATTGGGTGGTCAAGTAAATTGGAAACTGTCCTAAATTTGAAAAAGATAAATATAGAGGGCACAATTACTCGATAATTCTTCTTTTTTTCAAATCAAATAATCCATATCGTATGAAAGTCAGCCTCTTAAAATTATTAATAAATAGAAGCATTACACTCACGGATATCAGCGATGGGATTTGGAATTAGGCTGACTGCGCAATATATTCGTGGCTAATGGTTACCCTCTTATTTTAATAGATGAGGCAATTGCGGATATCGAAAGCTAATGTAATCCAAATTTGAGGTATGTAAAGGATGATAGAGAAGCGGAAGATAGTTAGATCATGGCACTACCGGACACTAAACTATGCATGAAAGTAAAATCTATAGACTTAAAATGCAATTGAAGACCGTAATAAGAGAGTCCCTTACTCTGGGCACCAGAATCCCTAAACTAAAAGAGAAAACTGAACACTTAGAAACACCATGTGTGTATGATATCCAATGCAATGATTGTGGTCTCATGCATGTTGGTGAAACCATGCGGGAAATCAGGATAATTAGAGGAGAATAGAACTGCCTGCAAGTATGTATATGTTACCATATCTGCTCTTATCCATCACGCAGTCGAGATTGGACATATTATTAATCCGGATGACTGTTGACGCATTACAGTATGTTTTCGTAACAGGATGACGAGACTGTTTAGGGAATCTATCTGAATTAAATCAAGTGATATTGTTATATTTGAAACATTGGTGGAAAAGTTGTTAGATCCGATTTAATGTATAGCGTTAGCCGATGGTAGGAAAAGACGAATGCATGAATAAAGATCTGAGGCTCGTTCTAGTAAAGTAGTAATAATATTGGATTAAGATTGGATTATTAGTGGGTTTAAAATCTCCTTACTTGTTAATCAATTCTTGATAGTAACATCCATATGGAATATTTTAAATTACGGTTCTCAATGAGTTAAACGTTTATTAATGGCGTTTTATTTATTTTACTTTCGTTAATTAAACTTTATAATATTTTAACTTACCTTCAGTTACGTTATTTCAAATATTAGTTAAGCTTCCTATTTTACTAAATTCTGGTTATTAACCCTGATATTAATTATTTTGTCTTTTCCCAACCATAGCTATTCAGATCACACTTGTTTTACATAATTTACAATGATAAGAATAAACCAATTAATCTGACGCGTGTGAGAGGTAAATTAACATGTATTGGTAGTGGTTTCACTTAGACGGACGTGCACGTGTATTAATAATTTTTAACCGAATACATAAGAGTTATCCATACACACACAAGCACATGCGTAACTGCGCCAATCTAAAGAAATGAAAAAGCTGCTATTATAACTCGAGTGTCCTGAGTTAAATTTAACCGTCCTTGGTTTGTTTTTATATATTCCTTGAAGATAATTGGCTTTTCGACGTGCTGTTATCGTTCGAGCTGATACCACAATTTTCGGTTGCGGGACAACTGATAGCACTCGTAGGTCGGTAAATTGTACATTTCCAGATGCACGGCTTGTTTTCTTTAATTGATTGATGGGTTCTTACTGGTCCCGTGACTCTGAAGCCGCCCATATACCACTTTTCCGTAAATGTTTTTGAATTAAAATTTTCCAAATTGTTTCGGAATTTTCGGGACAACATTTCCAGTCCCTTCTTCAGGGTTGACACCATTCTCACAGATATAGCAACATGTGCAAAATGTGATACACCCATTCAGGAAAAATCTATTTATAATTTTTTTACTTCCTAAAGTATTTTGTTTGTCTGCCTCATTATCGCGGCCTTAATATTTATTCTCTTATACTCACATGTGTATACGAAACTACCCGCAAATACATACACAATACCTATACACGCATGAGTATTTTACCGACCTACGCGCGTGATTAATTGTCGCGCAATCGTCAATTGTGATATCAGCACATCTGTTTTTCATTTCTATTACTCAGCTTGGACTGAGGTTATTAAGAGTGCATTTGATTTATTGGGCTCTCCATACTGAAAGTTGAGCCCAACCTCGATTACGTAAATTCACATGGTGAAACTTTAACAAATAATTTTACGCATATAAGGGGTAAATTTACATTCAGCCAATATAGTTTCACTTAGTTAGTTTACCTAACAGTTATGAACATAGAAATACGTGAAGCGTGAATATTTATTAAAAGCTCAGTCATATGTATAACTGAAATGGCTGAAGGGAATATCGTTCTTGCTTTAATATACTGTTTTAACACCCGTGATGTACCATATACCGATCGAGGATAACATTACTGGTATTCTACATCAACAATATTGACCAAATGCGATCCTGTGTAGGCCATAAAACATATCAGGTTTTTTATAATTTTTTCAGGTATGCAAAATGTTTTACTTCTTTTAATGAAATGCCAATTGGATAGGTATTCTGGTATACTATGCAATAAAATAAAAACTTGCAATTCTACCAAACTTTTAAAGTTTATTATTAGTATTTTGTCTATAATATCGAGAATAAATAACTATTTAACTCCAAGGGATTTTATAATATAATGTTACATCTCTGGTTTCGTTTGTTCTACGAATCATTCTCTCGAAATAAACCTAAATGCGGTTTGTTTCACATGAAACTCAATTATTATTACCCGTTTATTTGGCAATACAACACAGTTCTGCTCAATTGTGCAAATAGCTATGATACTAATTGAAAGGAATCTAACATATTTTAAAGTTTATAATAAAATGGAATCATGAAAATATATTGAAAATGTCTCAGCTTCACTTCTTCCTTTTGCAACTTATTGTTCCCCGAAATTGCTTACGACAGTTATCTATTAAAAAGAAAGTTAGGCTTAAGAGATCTAACAACAAGTATAAATGAAACAGTTAAAATGAGATTTACCACTGGACTTAATGATTGTCAAACTGTTTATGGAGTTTTCTTCCCGATGAAAAAGGTTTTCGAAACAGACACTGAAATACACGGTGCAAACTGTGAGACAGTGGATGCAAACACCTTGTTGGTACAACAAAGACCAGGTAACTAATCTATTTCCTGTCGCGGTACATGTATTTTTAAATCTTTGTGGAGCTGGAGTTTAACTCAATTCTGTTAATTTATTTTAAACATTGTACTATTCTAAACAACTGTAAAAAAATTCATTGTCGTAAATCTTAAGCCAGAAACTTTGACTGCAATACAATTTTTCTGTAGTTACTCAATTAAGTTGACGATTTTCACTACCAAAGTCTCAATTTGGCAAAAATGGGTCTTTGTTCTAAAGTTGAATTCATTTCATTTATCGTGGTTGTGATTCGTTTGAATTTGTCAACTACGGTATGCTTAAAAATGAATGACAGAGTCGCTGATTTGATCTAAACAGCAGTAAAACTATATGTAGGCTGAAATAAATCTATAATTTCCGCAAAAATGTATCAGAGCAAAGTTATAAATAAATGTCAGAAAAAAGAATTTCTTAAAAAATGCATACAAGAGACTGCTTCAAAGTTATACCGCCCGCATTGCGGCAAAGTAAAAAAAAGTATTTTATTCAATTTGAACTAATAGCAACAATTGAGCGTTTAAACAAAATTCACGTATATGTTAGTTTGTTCGTGATTGGCTAGTTTTGTGCTGGGTTCTGTTAGTTGGCTCCAGTTAGTCGAAACTTAACAGTACTCTACGGCGCGCGAAGGCAACACAGTCTTTGGGGGCATTATGTAAATCAGCTTCCGTCATTTTAATCACAAGATATGATTGTTTCTTGACACGCGTTATTTATGCAAGCAAGTTAACTTTATGAGCATCGTAAACAAATCTTTGAAGATTTAATGTTAACATTAATAGGTGTTCAACAATGCTCATGCGATGAGTTTTATGCCTGTGTCGTTGGCCTACAGAAAAAAGCACAAACTTTAAATGGACTACAAACGCCTGACTGAGGTCAATTAGATGCATGCCGAAATGCCTCCGTTTTTAATGAGTTCGCGTGTGAAAAAAGTGAGTTTTAAAACGATACAAACAAACATAACATTGCTGAAGGAGATTAGGAAATAAGAAATGATTGTGTTGCTTTTGAATGTTATCCGATTTTCAAATTAACTGTTTAGACACCTTCTAAGACTGCATTAATATAATCCATTCTAATATTTATTTTGTAAAAAAAAACTCCTGATAAATCTTAGACTACTACTAATGCTAATATAAATAGTTCTACAACTAATATTGTTACTAATAATACCACTTCTACCACTAATGTTAATACTAGTTCTATTACTACTACTACAACAAATTCTACTAACACCACTGCTAATTCTACTACTACTGCTGCTTCTATTACTGAACCCATTTCTCCTACTAGTACTATTGCTAAAACTGTTATTAAAATTATTATATATATCATATTTATTATTATTAGTAGTAGTAAGAATACTATCACTATTACTACTACTACTACTACTACTACTAATATTAATATAATACAACACAATAATACTACCAAAACAACAACTACTACTACTACTATTGCTACTACTACTACTACTACTACTACTACTACTACTACTACTACTACTACTAATACTACTACTACTACTACTACTACTACTACTGCTACTACTACTACTACTACTACTACTACTACTACTACTACTACTACTACTACTACTACTACTACTAATAATAATAATAATACGATTACTGCTATTACTATTCATACTACTTCTTCTATTTCTACTACTTTTGATATTAATACTGTTATTTTTAATTATAATATTACAGTTACTAAAACTGATATTACTACGAATACCACTACCAATATAAATAATACAACCAATAAAAGTAATACTATCGCTAATAATACTAATAATGCTTAAACTAATGAGGCCACAACTACCACTGCTGCTGCTGTTACTTCAAATGCTACTTCTACCCCTAGAGCTTCCATTTATCTCTTGCTAATAATAATACTAATACTACAACTACTCTTCTACTAATTATACTTCTAAAGCTGCCGCTAATAATTCATCATATTTCATTTTAATAATATTTATATTGGCGACATTAATAAAAATGTTAAATTGTATTATAATTGAAATGACATCCGATTTACTTGGATGGAAACCTCATATGTTCAATTCAGTGTGATATCCAAATAACATAGATGTACATCAGGATAGTTTTTACATTAGATTGTACATGGATTTGAAAGATCAAGGAACAATTCGAAAGCAGAGTTATGTAGTTTGTGAGTGAAAACGTTTAATAAAAATTGTTTATTGATCAACATAGCCAATATATTGCTATAAAGCTTAATTTTTTCAAAATAATAGAAGTGTTACTTTTAAAGAAACGCTATATTTTATAAACCACAGTAACCCTGTCCCTTTGTTTGACCACAAAAATGTTTAACAATATTTAAAATTCAAAAGATCATAAGAGTCGCATGTTATTTCCAATTCATTACTTATCAATTTTATTTCAAAGACCATAGAAGAAGGATTTTATCTAAGCCCTTTTGGCAATTCCTTGTAAATTTTATAAACATTTGAAAAAAATACTTTACAATCCGAATTTCTTTGATGGGTGTAATCAGGATGTCCTGAAACTGATTAACGACTCAATTGATATAAAGTATTACCTCTAGAAAGATGTTCTTCTATTTGATTGTAGTCGCCATATACTTAGAAAATCATAACTCCAACGATTCCTAGTTGCTATCGTTGGCTTTTTGCTATCAGATACAGGATTACTTAGTATTTAAGATAATAAAAGTATCATTATTCGTGGGCAAAATAATATTATTGACTAGATAATTATGGCTTTAACATCATCACACGTGTTATCATTTTTTCTTTTAATAATAATATTTTTATTAGTTTAAGTAGTAGTAGTAGTATTATTAGAATTAGTAGTAGTAATAGTAGTTTTAGCAGTATTATTAGTAGTATTATTGATAATAGTAGTTGTTCTTGTTTTAGGAGTAGCAGAAGCAGCAGGACCATTACATTATTATATATTGTGTGTGTATTATATATATGTGTGTGTGTATTATTATTATTATATTATATACATATATTATATATATTATTTTACATTATTATTTTATTATTATTTTTATTCTTATTTTATTATTATTATTATTAGAAATTAAATATTACTTTATTAATTCCAACAGTGAAACGAATATTACATGCATATAATCTGCTTGTCTTTAAATATGCACCTAGTAATAGAAAAGAATATCTTATTTGCCTATTACATTTTACAAGCTCAAATTTCGTTTTAGTTTATCCCTGCCAAGTCTATTTTTTAAAACCTCTTTTTAATTTAAGGCTTTTTCCATAACTTACATTTTCCTTATACATCTATTATAGATTGTTTGATGCAAAATGTCGACAACAAAACTTAAATATCATGTGTATTCCTTACCGTTGTGATAAATCGTATTATTTACAACCAATTTTAAAGTGTAAGCGATGGCAACTGCGGAAAGAAGTGTTCACAGGCTCCTATGAAGAAGTTTTTAAAATATTTATTATTAGCAGTGACCCCTTAAAGGACTAATGAAGCACACACGACCTAGTTAACGGCAAACGAAAAACTTTTTAATTGGACTAGATTAAAATAAACAGCCGTAGAAATCGCTTTCCATTTTTTATATGTTCTAGGCCTGTTAAATAAAAAAATGTTTTGTAAAATTATCTGTATTGAGAATTGTTACCATTACGAGGCATCTGTACTTTACTGGTTATTATGTACTCAAAGTTGCTCTTCACCATTGACCTTTCGATAAGACACATGTACCAAATGTCTGAACCTGCGATTCCTCTCTTCCTAAAGCTCGCATTCCGAAAAAGAACAAATCTAATTTACATTGATAGAAACAAATTTGAATCCAAAATAAAATAATAAAAGTATCTTAATTTAAACATTGTACCAATTTTTTGTGGTGATTTTGGCTTAGAGCACGGCTTGTGACGGTGAAAGCCAGCAGATTCGATCGAATTAGAATACGTCCAATGGTCAACTGAAAATAATTTTGTGTGTAAGGAAAGTTTGACAGTTTATTAGTCAATCTCGATCACTGTAAAATCATGCAATTGCCCGAAATAGCTTTCTAACAGCGGAAAAACTTTGTGACTGGCAATTATTTAAATTTGAATTTCGATATAACGTACAATTTTCTGCAACCGTTCTAAAAAATCGTAGATTTAGTTTCTCCATTTTCATTTCTATATCACTGGTAAATTTGCAGTAAATTAGATACAAAAGTAAAAATATATATATATATATATATATAATATTATTTATATGAATATATTTTGTAATATGATATTATCGAGTATTTATACTATAATATTATTATTTTTACATTATTATTATTATTATTATTATATTATTACTATTATTATTATTATTATTACATATATTTTATTATATTATTATTATATATTATTATTATTATTATCACAATTGCTACTTTCATAATTTTGTTGATATAAAATTCTAAGTATTATTTTATAAATGATTATTGTCTTATTATAGACATCACATTTATTAAAGTTATATCCATGATGCGCAAATGCAATTCAGCAAGAATGTCTCGATGATGCTCTGTGACAAGAATTAAAATAAACACAAAAATAAGATCTCATGTTGAAAAATCTTAATGCATTTGAAAGATTTCCAATACGCGTAGTAGGATGAAAATAACAGTAAATATTTATTTTAAATCTAAACTATTTACTAAAAGTCTGGGAACGAGAATCTTTACGTGATTGTGTGTTCAGTCCAAGGTTAACGGAAATTAACTGAACTTATTCGAAAAATGAAACAGTTGTGAATGTTTCTTTCTAGATTATGAAAAATAAGTATTCAAGCACATTGAGGCAAACATAATCTTCATCGGCATTGCAATATTTTACATTATCTTTATTACGCTGTTTGTTGTACTGGAATTTGATACTTTTCTTCTAAATGTTCTCAGAACAAACTAAGATATTATCTGCAAAATAGATGAGCATCTTATTTACCAGTTTGTTGTAATTCTCTAGTCAAAACACATCGCTTATTATTATCCGGTAGTGACGTGATATGAAGTGCAAATAGTCAAAAACTAAACTTGACACAACCTGATTTGTTTAAAAATTTCCTTGTTTAAACCAAAAAATATTTTTCTGCTGATTTCAAATTTCAAATATAAATAAAATATTGTACATTTAAATTTTAAGATAATATCAGTATATGTAATTTTTTTGCAATTTTATCCGAGTTTGGTATTTTCCCGAAGATATCGACAGTTGTTAATGTGTTCGTTCATTGATTTGTAAATTGTTTCTGTGCTGAAAAGAGTAAACGACAATTTTACAGCGATAAAATAACAAAATCAATCTACTTAACCTAAATTTTTTCGGTCAGTAATATGTTTTATAATTTAACGCGTATATATATATATATATATATATATATATATATATATATATATATATATATATATATATATATATATATATATATATATATATATATATATATATATATATATATATATATATATGTTTTTGTCCTGAATAATTGCGTACATAGTGCAAAAATATACTTTCTTATATATTCGTGCGCATTTTATATGCAGGACTCTATAAGGCAGTTTACTACAAAAAGTACATTCCATTCATTGCAGTGTAAAGGGGTGTGGTAATGCAACACCTTATCATCAATCAAAGCTGTGTAACTATTGTTATGTGTGGGGGTGTGTGTTGGTGTGTGTGTGTATGTGAACATATTTTCGCCTCGTTAGAGTAATTTTACTGGTCATATGACAATGTAGCAAAAGGTTTCACTCGCGAATATGTCACAGTATGTCTTCATATATGGACCCATTCATAAACTTTGAATCGATTTTAGAGTTGTTGACAAGCCATTACTATTGTCTTGCCTACACGCGCTTTGTGACTGGGCCGTTAACAAAGCAGTCAAACACGTTTTCTATTAGAGCATTGAAATGTAGCATAACTTACAGGAATAATGGACATTTAAGAATAAATTTGATAGCACAGATTGTAACGGAATTTAGCCGCGGGAAACACTATGACTGCAAGAATAGAAAAACACTATTCGGAAACCTTCTTTGATAGATCACATCGAGCATGAGCCTATATATATTTTTAAAAAATACCCCTAAAATAAATCTATGTTTAAGCAATAACTCGCATTGAGTAGTCACTAGCAATTTTAGTGCTAATAAATAAAACCAACTGATCTAGAATTAAACTGAGAACAAGGAAACATGTCTTCAGTAATAAATATCATGGGTTATTGCTTGCTAGTGCGTAGGATTACTTGTCTGATTTAGGAGTTTCCTCTTTCATTTTTAAAAGCAGCCACAAAATTGGTTGCCCGTTAATTGAAAAGTGATGTGTGTGGAATTTTGATTGACTGTGTCTGACACAGTAATGCGTGAATTCTTGTTTGTTTGCGGGGCATCGATGTGTTTCTGCTAGGCTTTTAACTTTCGCCCTTCCATATTCGATTCTTTTCATTATCATTCCACATATTTGATTAAATTATTCTTCATGTGTGCCAATAAGTCACCATATTACATTTAAATCAAAATGGCCTACTTGATTTAAGCGTCAATTCCACTAAATAAATAAATAAATAAATAAAAAGAATAAATAAATAAATTAAAAAAGTAAATAAATAAGTAATAAATAAATATATATATATATATATATATATATATATATATATATATATATATATATATATTGGGGTGAAACTAGTCTGAATCTATTTTACTTCTTTTTATTGTTTGGGCTGATTATAAGTATATCTGCGTTTTGCATTTCTGTGTGACTGTGACCTGTAGGGATATTTTTCGTTGTATTTCAAAGTGATGTCACATACTCAAATGAATATCGAATGTGTATATAAAAGAACGATTGCAAAGTGTTTACATTAATCAAGGTTGCGATCTTGATATAAACACCTGACCCATTTTTACTTTACTTTACTGCGGCTGACTCCTTTTAGAGGATAAGCCGGCTCCATTGATATCCCGGATTAAGCCTCTCCATGCCGGGCGGTTGGCAGCCATTTCGGCACATAAAGAGGGCCAATGACGCTCCCAGTGACGCGGACCATAAACATTGCGTAAACCTACGAGTTCCATGTCCGATTTTATTGTTGCAAGCCATGTCTTCAGTTGCCCACCTCGGCGGCGGCGCCAGTTTGCACATTGACCTGGGTTCATCACCTGCTGTACCAGTTCGTCTTCGTGTTTGCGTAGTACGTGCCCGAACCATTGAAGTCGACGATGTTGGATCCAGACGGATAGTTGCATGATGTCCCCACATTGGTGACGAACAGATGAGTTCGACACCCGGTCTATCCATTTTGTCTTTGTGATGTACCTAAGGCACCAATGGTCGAATACTTCAAGCTTTTTGGAGTCCTCAGAACGTAATGGCCAAGTCTCACAGCCATACAGTGGCACAGGGCGAACAGTAACCTGGTAGACTCGGATTTTCGTTTTGAGGCTGATTTCACTTCTTCTCCAAAGTGAGTTCTTCAATTGTAAGAAAGCAAGTCTGGTACGGTCGATGCGTGTTCGGACTTCATTCTTTGCTTGACCAGTTGGAAGTATTTTTGAGCCAAGGTACGTAAAAATCGTCGACTGTTTCGATTGGGCTGTCGTACACCGTGAGCTGCTCATCAGATGAAGATACACTGATAGCGAAGGCTTTCGTTTTGTCGGCATTGATTTCCAGACCAACGGCTGATGAAAACTGGGCCACTTGATCCAAAACGGTTTGCATGCTCCCAAAGTTGTCAGCAAGGAGAACAACATCGTCTGCGTAATCATCATCCGTTAGCCATAGGTTATTTGATACTTGAACGCCTCGGAACCCAGTTAGCGCCTTGCTCAGAATCCAGTCAACCGCATAATTGAACAATATGGGTGACAAGGGACATCCTTGTCGAACCCCTTTGTGCAGACTGAATTCATCCGATTCTTCTCCGTAAACACGTACTCTGGCTTTGGTGGCTGCATAGTAGGCCTTAATCAGATTGACGAGTTTTATGGGCATTCCGTCGAGCAGCATGATGTTCCATAGGGAGTCGCAATCAACAGAGTCAAAAGCAGCTCGGAAATCAATAAAACAAGCGACGGTTGGTTGTTGAAATTCGTTGCGATGTTCCAAAACTCGTCGTAATGTAAAGATATGATCAACACAGCCTTTGCATGGGCGGAACCCACCCTGATTGGGACGGGTACGGGCATGCCGCTCATTACAGAAGCGGTTCAATAGAATCGACGTCAACAGCTTGGATGCGGTGTTGAGAAGACTGATACCACGGTAGTTTTCGCACCTTGATCTATCACCCTTTTTGGGAAACGGTAGCAGGATTGACATTCCGAAGTCTGACGGGCATGCTTCCTGTTCCCAGATAGAAGAGAACAGTCGATGGATTGATGGCAGTAGTGTGCCTATACAGGCCTTGTAGATTCTCCGCAGGTATTCCATCTTCACCGGGGGATTTCTTGTTCTTCATGCGCTGGATGGTCGTAGCGATTTCAGCCTCAGTTGGGGAAGAGCAGTCCACGTCGTAGCTGGGTGTAGATGTTGTAGGTGATTGCGGTGGTCGGTTCAATAACTGCGAAAAATGTTCAACCCATCTTGCGATTTTGCCATTGACATCAGAAATCAAGTCTCCTGTTGCGCTGCGTAGAATTGTCTCTGAATTGCGCTTACCGGATGCTTTACGTATAAGACGGAAGAGACCCCCGAAATCACCGACGTTTGCAGCCGATTCCATGGCGGAAGCTATTTCATCCCAGTACTGCTTACGGTCAGCCCGAGCAGACCTCGTGGTTTCACGTCTCAGGTGGCGGTAATTAGGCGCGTTATTCATCAGGGCATCTCTTGCTTTTTGTGACGCCCGTATCGTGCGTTCAGAGATCCAGTCTTTATGGTGACTTTGATGGTTCCGAGCGTTTCAAGCGCAGCTTGCTGAGTAGACAGTTTCAAGTTATTCCATTGATGATCCACATTGGTTTTATCTACGTCATGAGTTCCATCGTCAGCGGAAGTCAACTTTGCAGTGATTGAGGCAGATAGTGCTGTACAACGGGATGGGTCCGTTAGGGTTGCAACATTCAAGCGTCTCGTAGGTTGACGGCGCCGTCGGAACTTGAGATGAAGCCTCAATTTGGCACGTACTAGAGTGTGGTCGGACCCTCCTCGGTTGCCAGTTTCAGCTTCTCGGTATGACCTGCAATCTTCGACAGAAGACATCCAACGCGACCGTACCAGAATGTAGTCGATCTGATTGGCTGCGTGACCATCGTTTGAATACCAGATGAGCAAATGCTTCCGAGGGTGTTGGAAACGCGTATTGGTAACGTACATATAGTTGACATCTGCAAAGCTGATAAGTCGTGCTCCGTTCTCGCAGCGTTCACCTAGACCAAACTTTCCCAGTATGTGTCTGGTGGATGTGTCAGAAGGTCCTGTTCGTGTGTTCCAGTCACCAGCGACAAACAGTATGTCGCCTCTGGAAGTTCCGTTGATAGTCTCTTGCAGTTGGTCGTAGAACTCATCTTTCACATCTGAATCAGCTGCGATGGTTGGTGCGTAGACGGCTACCACTGTGATGTTGAAAGGTTTCCCTCTCAGTCGGACCGTTGCGATCCTCGGTGATATAGGATTCCAAGCCAGCATGGCTCTCTGCGCCGTAGGACCAAGTAGAATGGCAACACCGTGTTGTCCGGGCCCGTCAACTGGTCCGCTGTGATGCATCAAGTACGTTGATTCTGCCGACGGTACTTTTATCTTCGTTGAGCCTGTGCCGGGCAGTCGGACTTCAGACAGGCATGCAACTTCAATCTGGTAGTCATATAAAGATTTGGCCGTGATTGCTTGGCTGCCGATATCAAGCAATGTTCGAACATTCCAACACCCGAAATAAATAGGTGTTTTCGCGCTGATAAAACCAGACAGCTTTTCACTTGACACCCTAGCCTCTGGGGGAGCACAGGGCGCGTCGCTTGCCGGGGACGCCGTAGCATGAACGTTATTCATAGATTGTGACATTTTTCATGGAGTTTCTTGGGAATTTGGTACAAGTGGTGTCCCCTCACCACTCGGCTTTTGATCGAGGACGCACCTCTAGCCTTTGCACATCCAAGCGCAGTCTGCAAGGCAGCAGTAAGTTGTATGGTTGCCAGTGGCTGTTGAGAGCTCATTCGCCATTCGGAAGTACGGGGTACTGTCCAGGAGTCCATGTAATCCTGTGGCTGTTGAACCCTTTTGTGGCGGGGAACACACGCCGAGTCATGGTGCCGTCATCGGGCTCATGTGGTATTTTATAGGAGATCCGATTGCCGGTCGGAAATCCACCACGCCCTGGTGACACCACCGCCATAGCCCCGTTAGCCTATGTACGATCGGCCATCGAAACATGGTTGACACCGTCGTACCACGTTGAGGAGGGGATGGTCTTTACGACGGACCTGACCCATTACGTGCATGCAATTGTCAGTATGTACTAAATATGATATAGTGCGGAAAAGGCAATTCATACAGTAGACAGGTTTCATCCATTTTGGGAACACACCATGTACTTTTCTTTAAATCAAGTTTGTGAGCTTGAAGTAAACACCAATCCAATTGTATTTAACCAGTTGTCGAACAACATAACAAAATTACCGCCAGTCGCAACGCACTGACGTGTTTCGACATTCCATGATCATCATCAGAGTACGACGGCAAACTGATGACCAAGGATCAAACCGCATTGAATATATATGGAAAGCAAAATTAAATAGTCAGTTTGTCGTCGTACTCTGATGATGATCATGGAAGGTCGAAACGCATCAGTACGTTGCGACTGTCGTTAGCGTTATTATGTTTTTCGACGATTGCTTAAATACAATGGGGATTTGTGTTTACTTGAAGCTCGCAAACTTGATTTAAAGAATTGTTACCACCACCCGCGCAATCATTTATTGTTTAAACCATGTATTGGCCAGAATTTGCCGAGGACAGGGCTCAAACCTGGGCCCGTCTTATTCGGAATCTGTTGCTCTGAACTCTAAGCCAGCTTCCCGCATATTATACACAATTTTCAGTTATATGCTAACTAATGCAACTCGGTTAGTTTTTTCTTTATAAGTGTAGCTCATAAGGAATACATTTAGATCAAATGTTCCAACTAACCACTCAAAATCTGTCATTACAGAACAAAGAAAACATTATATGGGGAAATGGTATTGAAACGAACATTTATATAATTAAACGAACATTCGTTTCGCGGGCGGTGATAACTATTACTTTTAATCAAGATTGCTAACTTGATATAAAAACTTGATCAATTAAGTACATACATTTGTCAGTGTAAACCAAGAATTGCATAGTGTAGAAAAGGCCATGCCTCCAGTAGACCGGTTTTGCCCTTAGTCGGAACTCGCCACGAACTGGCCAGAATTTGCCACGGAGAGGGTTCGAACTTGGGCACGTCTGCTTCGGAATCTGTTGCTCTAACCGCTGAGCTAACCTGCCACATACAAATGAAACGTTCTAGGTATATGCTAACTAACTTAGCTCGGTTTGTCTTTTTACATTTAGGTGTAGCTCATAAAGCATACATTTAGACCCAAAATGCCAACTCACCATGCGAAATTTGTCATTACTTAACAGGCAACAAACTACATGGGGAAGTGTTATTGAAATGAACATTTATGTAATTAAACGAACATTAGTTGCCCAGGCAGTGATAGCAATTACATTTAATTAAAACTACCGCCAGCCGCAACGCACTGATGCGTTTCGACCTTCCATGATCATCATCAGAGTTCCACGGCAAACTGACTACCGAGGATCAAACCGCATTGAATATATATAGAAATCAAATTTCGATATGCGGCTCTCACCTCTAGCAGTCTCGCATACATTGAACTTGACTGGAAATGTCGGCTGCACAATCACTATGCAGTCACGAACATTAACTGCTTGCAGCTATCGCCACATAATCGTATATATATATATATATGGGCAATACAATTTAACAATAATTGATTTAAAGAATTGTTACCACCACCCGCATAATCAATTATTGTTAAATTGTATTGACTATATATGTATATGTAGCGAAAGCTGCAAACAGTTAATGTTCGTGACTGCATATAAATTGTGCAGCCGACATTTCCAGTCAAGTTCAATGTATGCGAGACTGCTAGAGGTGAGAGCCGCATATCTAAATTTGATTTCCATATATTCAATGCGGTTTGATCCACGATAGTCAGTTTGCCGTCGTACTCTGATGATGATCATGGAAGGTCGAAACGCGTCAGTGCGTTGCGGCTGGCGGTAGTTTTGTTATGTTGTTCGATGACTGGTTAAATATAATGGGATTGGTGTTTACTTCAAGCTCGCAAACTCGATTATAAAAAATGTCACCACCACCTGCGCAATCAATTTTTGTTAAATTGTATTACGTTTAATTAAGGTTGCTAACTTGATATAAACACTTGACCAATTAAGTACATACAATTGTCAGTATAAACTAATTATTGTGTAATGTAGATAAGGCAAATCATCCCGTAGACCGGTTTCGTCTTTATAGGGAACTCATCATTTTCTGGCCAGAATTTGCAGCGTATCTCACGCAAACCGTAACATATTTGCTTCGCAGTTTTTGGTTCTATTCAATAAGCTTCCTGTGCCGCATATTAAATGAAATTTGATGTCACATACCAGCATAACTTTCTGGTTAGCCTTTCCTAAAAGGATGCAGCTTATTTTTAATTTCTTAAGACATAAAATTCCAACCATTTACTCTCGAACATCTATTATTCAACATACACCATGACATTTTAGGAAGTTATATTGATTTGAACTCTAATGACAGAATTTTAACTGTATAGATTTCGTCAGTATTAACTAAACGTTGCATCAAATATCACGGGCAATTTATCCGGTTGATCAGAATTTCCGTATTAGGGTCTCTTCAAGTACTTTCCAAAATGTTTCCGCAGACGAGACTCGAACTGGTGTACATTGGCTTCAGAATCTGGGACTATTCACTGCGCAACCCGAGCTGTAAACTTCACTCAATTTTAATTAGTTAAGCGGCCAATGTTTCTTGCTACGCGTTCTTTAACTGGAACTTATTAAGAATTTCTTGAGACTCACAATTCCAGCTGACATATTGCTACTTTGCAAGTTGAATTCGAGCAAAAGTATCCCGGGTTGAGTCACGTTAGTCGAAACGGATCTACTAAATGTATTGCCTGATTATGTATATAAAGTAAAGATCCTGCCATTTAAATTCAAATCATTATAACTTCCCTAATTTGCATAATGCCTGTTTTATAGCGAGAGATCGTGAATGCTACTAAAATCTATAGGATTTTGAGAGACTCCAAGTAGGTGCAAATTGTAAGGATAACCAGAAACCTAAGTTCGTTTATGATTTCAAATTGTGAATATTGTGTAGAACGGGTGACGCAGTGAATGGAGTCTCAGACAACGAAGCTTATGTGCCACGTTTCGTGTCTGTTCGGTCCAAAATTTTGGATGGTTCTTTAGGAGAACCCAATAAGAACAAACCAAATTAATGAATGAATTGTTTTCCCTCCTGCTGCAATATTAATTTATACTGATGAAATATATACTATCAAAATTCTTTTATTAGACTTCAACTCTATATAACTTCCATAGGCGGCATGGTGTCTATTTTATAATAAAAAAAATTGAATGGCTAGTTTTAACTTTTGGACTGAAGATATACTAAATATGTTCCACCTAAAGGAAAAGCTAACCCAAACCATGAGTTTGTACATGAATTCCAATTCTGTATATGATGCTATACAATTGAAGCATTGAATAGAATCCCAAACTACGAAGAAATTGTGCCTCTTGTGAAAACGATGACAGATTGTATTTACCTGTAGGAGACTGATCTAGAATATCATGTTCTTACGAATACGACTATTATTGTTTCCTGCTCTATTAGGAAGAACCCGATCTAGTAGATAAATTCTAGCTGCCATAATACAATAGCAACATATTAATTTCTGACATTCTATATTAAATAAATATTATTTAGCGGAAATGTCATAGCCTCCGCTTTATTTTTAAAGTTCGGGAATTGTTGGTCGCCCCTTTAGCTTTAAAATTTTAGTCAGGAGGATTCACATGATGAAAGATTATTCAATAGACAATCTTACGTAATACCGGAAATTGCTAATAATGCAATAATTGCGCGATAGGGGCTGGTGTTAGACGAATCGGGGGTGGCCAGTTAAAACTTCAGGTCTTGGGAGATGCAAAATGTGTTTCAGCTGAAGTCGAGGTTAGCCAGAAACATAAGTTGGCATATGACTGAAGGTTGTGTGTAGTATGAATGGTAGACTTATACGCAAATTTGACCCCACTCGCGTCCGATTCGTGGAAAATTCTGGTAATTAATTGACAAATTCCAAGAAGAAAAATAACTGGTCTGTTTGATATGTTGCATTTATTAACTTATAAAATATATGGTTTATACTGATAGCATGTATATATATAATCAAAATTCGATCATTAAACTTCAATTCAATTTATATCTACATACATGTTCTCCGGATAAACTAAATATTGCATAAGGTAGCAATGACAATTCATCGAATAGACCGGTCGCGTCCTCGATGTGTACGCTTCGATAAATATCCAGATTCAATATAACTTCCTCAAGTGCAAATGTGTGTGTAATAAAACAAATGATTATGTAATTTTGCCTACGCAACAGCTTTACTGTTATGCCACTACGTATTCCATTTTAAGAGTGAAGGCTCCATAGACAATACGAGTGAGTCTGACGTTCTCGTATTGAAGGATTTAATGTTTCCAATTTTTATTTGAATTTTGCGTTTAATTTTTTATTCGTTTTTAAGTTTAAATTGATTTTCACTTTTACACTTATTGGTCTGTACCCTGTTGGTTGAACAAACGTTCCAACGTAGAACAACGAAAACGCAGTAATTTCTTTTGAACAAAGGAAGTTAAGATTTGAGTAAACATGTTTCGAAATTTATAATGATTAAGAAATTTTGAAAATTTGTGTCAGGAATCCAAATAATTAAAAATATTCAATATTATTTAATTGATCAGTCTATAACTCGTGGAAAATTTAATCCTGCAGTGGCTTTGAACGCCAATATTCCAGAATTGCGCTAAGTACCGCATACATTTTGGTCTTCATACCACCACGCCTATGAATTGCGATGCTATTTTAACATCATTTGCTTATTTGTAGAAGATATTGGGCCGATAGATCACCACGTGGAAAATTGTAAGTCTCCGACTCGCTAGTAATCTACTGTGACACTGATTTAAGTATATTTGAAGTTTGAATCCATCAATAAATTACACATCTAGTGGCTATTATTCGACAAATAGTTGATCTATATCGTTTGTTCCAAAGAAATAATAAGTATGCAATTATGTATTAGAACTTACGCGCCTAGTAACAAATTAGTTCGACTAGGACCAGAAGAATAAATAAATTTAACGTACATTGGTTACGCGGGCGGAGATAAAAAATACTGTATTCAAGGTTGCGATCTTGATATAAGCACCTGACTCATTAATTACTTACATATGCCAGTATAAACTAAGAATTGTATAGTGTAGAAAAAGAAATTCATCCAGTAGACCGGTTTCGTCCTTTTTGGGGAACTCGTCACAAACTGGCCAAAATTTACCGCGGACAGGGATCGAACCTGGGTACGTCTGCTTTGGAAACTGGTGCTCTAACCACTGAGCCAAACTGCCGCACAACACACACAATCTTCAGTTATATACTAACTAATGTAACTCGGTTATTGTATTTCATTTTGTGGTGGAGCTCATATGGCATCCATTTTGACCCAAAGTTCCAACTAACCATCTCCAATCTGCCATTATTGAGCAGACACCACACTACATGGAGAAGTGGTATTGAAATGAACATTTATATAAATGTTCAGTTATGCCATTTCGCGGTAATCATGACATCATTTAATTGAATATATAACAGTTAAGTACTGTTCGTTACAAAGAGTTACAATTGTGTACTGTGTTGCGCAACTAGTATCAAATTATTTAAAATTTGACCAGAAGGATAAAACAAATTCAGGATGAACGAGGGGTATAAACTAGCAGTTCTCTAGAAACGAATGCAGGTGCAGAATAGTTTTTTTAAATCAAGTCAGCAGAATTGAAATTAACTCAAATTCAATTTCGTCTAAAAATTTACACGACATTGTTAGAACTTAGTTACTACCCTTTATTAAAGTCAACGTTAGTCAGTCAAAGCTGGGTAAGTCTAACTTTCGGCAGAAACTGCGAACAAGTTTACTTTGCATGCGAGCACACAATTGAAGAAATAACATTTCACAGTATGGACAAAAGCCTTCTATCACTTAAACCCTTTGTGTGCGGAATATCTATTTACTTTCATCTAAATATTTTGAAGCTACACATTGTAAATATTACATACCAGATGAAGGTCTGTTTTAGCTAATTGAGTTAATGCACTCGTTGATTATAGAGCTCACACTTTCAGCATCTACTAGACAAGAGTTTTGTCATTTTTGCGTAACTATACAGTAACGGTCGTGACTGTTTGTAAACTCAGAAACAGTGGTAGGCCGGGTAGAGTTAAATGTATTAATCATTTTATCACCAGTACGAGATTTTATATTGTTGAAGCGTCATCCTATACATGTGTGGTACTTCAACAACGTGCCTCAATCTTACAAACTGATTTAATATTGATATTACAAAATTAAACCAGTTATAATTCATACATGAACTTAACTCTAGGAGTTAAAAACACTATTTAATGTTGCGATACTGCCTTAATGTAAAAGACATAAATGTTAATTTGTATCACATCAATTGATTTTTTCAACTGTGTGCATGTCAACTGATAAGAATGCTTGCAAAAATGTGATGGCAACTTTATGAGCTGCATTCATTACCATAAATTACTTACCGAAATATCATTGTAAATTTTGCCATAATGGTAAAAAAGGAATAGGAACTATCGACTAAAGCTAAAGAAACTTGAAAGAAAAGTGTGAAACAACAGAAAAAGTGAAAAAGTATGCTTATATCCATGCCCTAAAGACAGAATGCCATCATAAACATGCTAAAATCAGATTTGACAATTTGAATGCTATAAATTTCCGAAATAAGCGATATTTTAAAAATTGATTGATTTATTTATTTGTTACTTTTTTGTCAAATTTTAGTAGAAAAATAATTTTAATATCCATTCTACGTGTAGCAATTATATAGTTAGTAATTTTATTTTATGATAAAGTGTTATATTATTCTAGAAGTTAGCATAAAATATTTTGCATATTCATAATAGTTAATGACTGATGGTAGTTTTACAATATGGTGCGACTAGTTAATTAAAATGGGATTGGTGTTTTTATCATGCTCGCTAACTTGGTTCAAATAAATAATTATTATCACCACCCACGCAATCAATTAGTCAAAGTAAAATTCTAAAATAGTTTGCATATTTTAGGTAAATAAGCACGTAGATTTGCAACTGCAAAATATGTAGTTAGATAATTTAGCAAAATCTGAATATACGTAGACAAGATCGAAATTGCGGTCTAATGGCTATTGTATGCTTACCATTATAGTCCAAAGTTATGAGGTTAGAAATTTCAATACCCGAAATAATCAATTCTTCGTGCTAAATTCCAGACTTGCTTGATTATTCGACATTAAAAGAATGGGAAAAAATAATCACCACAACGAATGTCATTTAAGAGTGTTGCGCATGGTAATTTCCTCGGGTGATAAGCTGTCTGCTTTAATGTGTTTAGTATACCTTAGCAACTAAATCATAGATTCTATACATTATAGTGCCGCTATGATACTAAATCTGAAGGCAGTTTTGCATTGAATGTGCAGAATATATTTATATCATTCATAGTACCCTTTCAATGTGTAAAAATTTTTACTAACGCAATGAATTTCCAGATATTTAAAATTTCATCAAATTCGGAAAGGGTATTATGAATTTGATTAAGGTTCGCATTCCGAAAAGAATTTATATAATTAACTAATAATTAAGTTGGCAGAATATTTATTCTATTTCTCCATTCATGCGTGATCGCTATATTATTGATTTCCGCTAAGCTTAAAAAGGCCTGATATTGTTGATTATGGTGAAGCATAAAACTATTTAATAGTCGTAAAATTCAAATTAATGAATAATTTAGTTTATTGAGGACTTTATACTACAAGATTTCTTGTCCATAAGAAAATTCTTCTATCACATCATGATCTTATCCCATGTAAGTAGCACATCTGTAACAGGTCCGCAGAATAAAATTCGAAACGATGATACACTGCTGAGTTATGAAACGCAATACCCAGAAAGGTAATGGAGTAATAACCAGTACTACCATTTTAAATAATTTATCCGTTTAATCCTGAAAGATAGAGCAGTGTATATTAAGTTGTGTAATGGGTTCAAATTGGACCAATAGGACAAATCAAACTCAGCATAAACGAATGGTGTAATCTCATCTACACATGCGTTTCGTGCCAATTTACGACTCATCAGTAAAAGCCGATACTATGTAGAAAACACCAAATATTTGGTCAAGAAATGAGTGACTGTTGGACAGTACTATTCTAAATTTCGTTGAAATTTTAAATATGATGAAATTCAATGTGTCGGTACCATTTTCCGTCCCGGCAAAAACAGTTTTCCTATCATTTACATGCTTGGTATGTATATTACAAGTTGTGAGTTGGCTTAATATCGCATTGTCAATAACTATATGAATTCAACTCCATTGCTGCCTGAATATACATTCGTATATGAGATTGTACCGTCAAATTGTCCTATATTTGTTGATTAAGTATATAGCGGGTACAGGGCGTGATACCGGCTCTTTCCGATGAATCGCCAGTAAGCTCGAAACGTATGTATACATCAGATTATACATTTATTTCTTGCTGACATGGGACTATCCCTTTAAGTCCTATTTAAACGAATATTTTATAAGGTTCGCTATTTCTTCGCAAAAAACAATATGTAGCAGTCAATATTGTTGGAATGATAAACTGGCTAAGCCAAGCGTCTATTAAACTACCAAATTAAACGAACACTGATCATTCGTCCAAGCTCAGTCAGCAGTCATACAACCTATGACAGTTTGACATAAGAAAACTATAGAAAATGTCCATATTCTTACATTTGGCTGGTATATTGGCTGGTACTCCAAATATTTTAGACCACAGGATTTATGCAATTAAACAATCATTGATTGCGCGGATGGGGTACCAATCCTTTAAATCAAGTGTAACGGCTCATGAAAAATTCGCCGACATAATGCGTAAATGAAACTCAAATTTAATTTACGCGGCACCAATTAAAACAAGTGAAATTTTCCGTTAACCAATGGCGTGTAGGCTTTCGATTTCAGGCTATATAAACACGGTGAATTTACCATGCCAGTCAGTTTTCACGTTTGCCTCCCCTGTGCAATACGTGTGCGTACTGGCTCCTGTCGTACTGACTTTTCACCTACGCTAACTTCTGGACTTGCTTCACACGCAGAGTCAATTTGAGTCGCGCCAATCTTGTTGCTGCACAACAAGTGAGATGGACCTTCACGTGTGCCAGTTACCACAGTGTTGTCGCAGATCTTCAACGAGACAATACTCAGCCTTCACACAGTCTCTCGCCGCTGATGTCAACACCACAACAAAAGGAATATCAGCAGAGTCAACCAGAGCTGACCTCAAGTGTCTAGGAGTATTTCTAGATACTTCTACACTAACTAACTCTCTCGGCATTGGCCAGAGAACGCAATACCGGCCCTTTTAGGGGCCCCAAACAGTACTATTCTCAGCCATCTTGGCACCTAACTGACTTTGTGACGTTGTACGGCATTTACATGAAGCCAGAGCGTTTTAAACAAGTTTGCATTCTTAAAATAAATACCAATCACATTGCATTTAACCAGACGTTGAACAACATTGCAAAACCCCCGTCAGTCATACTTACTGATGTGTTTCGAACTTTCATGATCATCAACAGAGTACGAAAGCAAGCTGAACAGCGAGGATCAAGCTGCAATGCATATATATAGAAGGCAAAATTAGATATGCGGCTCTCACCATGAGTGGTCTCGCATATATTATACTTGACTTGAATTGTCGGATGCATAAATTCTATACAGTCACGAACATTAACTTTTTGCATTTTTAGCAACGTATACTTAGGTAATTCAAAAAAGCTATCATCGATTGCGCTGGTGGTGGCTATTTAAATTTAGTTTTTGAGCTTGAAGTAAAGACCAATACCATTTAGTTTAACCGTTTGTCAAACAACATAGCAAAACTACCGTCTGTCGCACGTACTGACGCGTTTCGACCTTCCATAGTCATCACAAGAGTATGACGGAAAACAGACTAGCGTTAATCGAACCACCAATGCATATATATATATATATATATATATATATATATATATAAAACTTACAATAAGATATATTTGCTGTCACCTCTAAATTATCGCATATATTTTACTTGACTGGAAATGTCAAACAGACAATTTCTATACAGACACGAATGTCAACTTTACAGCTTTCGCCATATATATATATATATATATATATATATATATATATATATATATATAAAGGTATTACAATTAAACAATTTTTGATTGAGCGAGTGGTGGTAACCGTTATTTAAATCAAATTTGCAAGCTCGATGTAAACATCGATCCCGTAATATTTAACCAGTCGAAGAACATCGTAGAAGTATTTATTCGGTTGAATTTGATATTAAATCAGGTTACCACTTTAATCAGACAGGTAACATTATTAAACAAATTTTATACATATTGAATGTAAACACAAGTGCAGCATTCACTTTTTATTATGTTGATTTACAATTATGTCATTCGTTTATTCAGCTAGGGTATAAAAATCTCACAACTAGAAGCCTCGGAAATATTTTTATTTATTATTTAAAATATGATTTGAGTACTTCTTTTGGAAATTTATCACTTTGACTATTATGGAATTTTGGCTTGTTCGGCAGATGTTTGCTTTTGATTAAATCAAGGTATCTTCATTTTATCTCGTTAAACATTTATAAATGAACAAATATGATTGTTTTCGAAAGGTAAATGAGTAAAGAAAACGGAAACAGCATTTTAAATAGGACAGCATCAAATCGATTATTTGCATCGATTTTAATTCAAGCTGCATGTCTGAGAATGCATGTTCTGTTTAAATAAATAAAGTTAGAGCTGTTTTTGTATTTCTTGAAAATGTGAACAATACTGCAGATATTTCAGACATTTTATTCTAGCTCCTCATAAAATGCAACAATTACGAAATTAAGAGGAGACATACATTTTATGTTCTACTACACTACAAGGTTAAAATAACGTTTTACCTTAAATTATATAAACTCCAATATAGATTCCCTATTTATCTAACCCTGGTTTGCCGAAATCGATACTGGTTAATGGTACGCACAAATGAATGAAATATTATACTAATAATATATTAACTTTACTTAATTGCTCAATAAATAGATAATTTTCTATAGTATCATGTTGTCGGGGTATTATTTGGATCAGTTTCTGGATCGGTATATATTGGCACTTTTTTCTTAACTTCATGTAACGTAAATTGTGAGAAATTGCTTTGGAACTCCAAACGTTAGCTTTCTTTACTACTCGTAGATAAAATCTAACTGTTTGAACAACATAAGTGTACCGGGAAATGAAATGTGGCCTAACAAGTTTTTCTTATTAAACTAAGAATTTTACGTCTTTCATCCCCATTTGCATTACGGATATTTCCGGGCGTACTTCCCTGACCCTTTTTCAAAGGGAAGCTCATAAAACCACAAAATTAAAAAAAAGTTAGCTTAAATGTCTTATTTTATACTTACTAACATATGGCATTTGAATCACAAAGTCTTCCGTAGATCAGTGTGTGTAATGTATGTGTGCATGCGTGTGACTATAACGGTACAGCATCAAGCTAAATGTAATTACCTGCATGTGTTCATTCATTTAAATTAGAGTACAGTGATATCAAAGCAATTGGTTTCGTTTAGACGAACATGGGTTGCGATGGCGATGATAACAATAATTTAATCAAGGTTGCGATCTTGATATAAAAACCTGATCCATTATGTACATATATTTTTCAGTATAAACTAAGCATTGTATAGTGTTGAAAAGGCAATTCATCCAGTAGACCGATTTCGTCTTTATTGAAAGTTCATCGCGAACTGGACAGAATTTTCCGCAGACAGGTCTCGAACCTGAACAAGTCTGATTCGGAATTTCTTGCACTAAACACTGAGCCACCCTGCCGCGCGTACGTGCGTATTACTAACTGAATCATTCTAAATAAATATTATGGCATGTATGTTTACCCTTATCTAAGTGAAAAAACATTAAATTCCACAATGAGATTGGTGTTTACTTCAAGCACGAAAACTTGCTTTAAAGAATTGTTACCACCACTCAAGCAATGAATTATTTTTTAATTGTATTGACTACTTATATATATATATATATATATATATATATATATATATATATACGTGTGTGTGTTTGTGTGTATGTGGCAGAAAGCTACAAACGTAATGTTCGTGACTGCATAGAAATTTGGATGACATTTCCAGTCACGTAAAATGTATACAAAACTACTAGAGGTGAGGCCACCTCTAATTTTGCTTCCTCTATATATACAATGTGGTTTGACCTTCGATATGAATTGCCGTCATTACTCTGATGATGATCATGGAAGGTTGACGGTTGTTTTTCTATGTTGTTAAATGCAATGGGATTGGTGTTTACTTCAAGCTCACAAAATTGATTTACAGAATTAAATTCAAATTTACACTCAGCAGACTTTGATTTTACTCTTATATGAAGTATTTTTCTAGAGGCATTAACGTGGTTTTAAAGTGAATCATATATTATTACAAATAAACAAGTCGCAACATCCAGCAAGGTGAATGATCAAGATAAAGTAAAATAATGGACTCAAATATGGCAGAAATTTAAATAAATAAAGTTTGGAAATAAATTTCGAAATTTATTTACTGAAAAAATATAGTATCAAGATTGAAATAACTAAATGTGTGTATCATTATGTTTTCGCTGCAAGATTAAATAACACACTTAATTTTGAAATGATTGTCTTTATTATTATTATTTATTAACTTTTTTCAAAATTTGGTGTAACATTGATTTTTTAAATGACTAAATTTCAGTAACAGATTCATTTACCCTACGATTCCAATAAAGGTTTTTTCATTTCGAAAAAAGCCTAATGATATAATGATTAAGCGGCATATTTGAAGCCGTTTTACAACGTAGTATGAAGTATTTGACATTCGATATTTTATTTCAAAATTATATGTGACTTCATTTTTGTTTTCATCGATAAAATGAGACGTAAATAGATGTGAATATTCAAGGTCCCAATAGATTGTGCTTTATTTTCGTAAATATATTCTCTGCTGATTGGCTTTTACTACTTTTGGGAAATTGCCGAAATATTGCCTCGCCAGACAACTGGTGTAAATAAAGCCCATTCATGCAAAACGATAAACAAGAGCTTTAACTAAATCTAATTGCAATTAGTGGCAGTTTTAATATGCCATTCTACTGAATTATATATAAAATAATTTAAATCAAATATGCGAGCTTGGTTTAAACATCAATTACACTATATATATATATATATATATATATATATATATATGTGTGTGTGTGTGTATATATATATTTATCAATATAAACAAAGCTTTGTATATAAGTTAGCAAAACAATTTATCCAGTAGACCGGTTATATCCTCATTAAAATCTCTTTGTGTACTGTCCAGAATATTTGCCGCGTATGGGGATCGAACTTGGGCATATTTGTTTCAGATTCTAGGACTCTAACAACTACGCCGCCCTGCTACATATCACACACAATTTTTAGTTACGTAATAACTTATAATTTTGGTTATCATTTCCTTCAGGTGGAGCATATATATGGCATATCTATAAAGCTAAATTTCCAAATAGCCATCTCAAATTCTTGATCATTGGATAGATACCCAGCTACTCGGGGAAGTTTTACTGAAGTGCGAACTTAAATGGTTAAACAGTTATGGTTTGCACCGGCAGTGATAACACTTAGTTAAACCAGTTGCTAATTTGGTATAAACACTTGTTGTGGCGTCAAAAATTTTGCCTCAGACATCGCTCGATTCAGAGCACATCTAATTTTTGGGCCCCATTTGAAAAAGACATTCTGGACAGTACTTGATGAATTTTCAATAATAACGAACGCTCTCCGAAAAATGAATTACCTTCGCTGCACAAATGTATGTATAATGGGATTGGTGTTTATATCAAGCTCACAGTCTTCGTTTAAATAAATTCCCGTGAAATTAATGATTGCTTAATGATATATGGAATTGCTTTCGTTTTAAGACTAAAATCATTACTTTCAAATCTTCAAATTGGCTAATTGTAGTTAGGTTTACTAATTATAAAGTGCACACATCTCATAAATGCATGAAGCTGATTAACTAGATCATGTTAAAAATTGTCACCAAATGTGTCCTGATAAAATTGCTTAACAAGTCTGACTGTTTTTTTTACCGAATACACTTTTAAGTCGGAAAAAATAGCAGCTGTATTCATTTAACAATCGACAGCTTGAGTTCAGATTTCACTGCTTAAAATTGAAATTTAATACTGTTAAATATTAAATTGCACTAATGATAGGCGGACACCAGACTAATTCAATGATTGTTATGATATAAGCTCTACAACACATGGCTGTAAAAAAATATTGCAGAGTTAAGGCGTAACGGCGCGATTTAAAAAAAATTGTAATAAATGATTGCGTTACAAAAAAAACAGTATTCGTTGTTTATTGGAACCCAGTCATCTAATGTTTACCTATGTTTTCCTAAAAACTAATTTCGTGGAAACTATCCACAAATGTCATTTTTCATTAATTAGACGTTTAGGTTCTGTTAAAACTTTTGGATTGTTAAAGGTAGTCTCAGAAAAATTTTTTCCAATAGAATTATAGCGGAACTGCTATAGATTGTGCCTTCTCTAATATGTGATTTACACGAAATACTAATAATCGATTTTCACAATCTAGATACAACTGGACTCAAGCCTCTACCAAAACGGTTCTCGAATGGACTACGAGTATTACTTGTTTTAATGAGGAGAATTTTAGTCGACTGGCTTTATCAAAAAATTTTAGTTTTAATTATTTTAAAAAACATCAGGTCATGAGTGATCTTATTTCGAGTTAAATTATTTTTGCCATCATATGTAGATGCAATGCTTTTTGGTGAGATTTGCTTAATGATTGAATCCGAATGCAAGAGAATTTATATTCTTCGGAAGATAACTTACTCTAAAATAACATACAAAGAATTTGCGGCTTTACAATGGACAAGAGCTTATTGGTAAAATGGAAAAAGTGGAGAATTTTGGAGATTTTCAATCAACATCTGTTAGTGATATGTTCGACTTTGGACGGGAAAGTCTTTTGTGGTTTAAGTGGTAAAATGTTTCTTTGAATATCCGAATTTTGTTAAAATATTAATGCTCAAACCCCTCTTTATATATTTGTCAAATAGCGTCACACTTGTCGGTTTACCTCTCTTATTTACTTATTAACAATGGAAAGTAGAACGTAGAATTGAACAGTGTATAAATATATTCACTAGGGGTGAAAATGCTGATAAATTTCCCAGACGATCGCCGACTGATTTCAAGATGTTGGGTTCAGAGTGATAGTTCATACTTCAAAATAGCTTTCTTAATGCTATTGAAACGAAGTCCTTTAATTTTAATGCTACTCACCTAATCCCTTGGATCTTTTTTCGACCATAAAATAGTATAGTGAATGCAAAATAACTGATCATGTTGATAGCAGACCTATGTTCAATTTGAAAAAAAAAAATTATTGAAATTATAAACGAATGAAACTACGAAAATAAATTATTAACTATTTTGTGCTTTCAATTTGAATGTAATGCAAAAAATTGTTCCGGTTGAAAGTTGCTATTTTGTCAATGGTGATAAATCTAACTTATTATTAAATAAAATAATATCATACCTTATTTAATTAGCACTTTTTTCCAATGAATGATTCATTGCACACTCACCCAAAATTCTTCCTGATATTTATTGATTGGTATGTCGATCGACCGTCGGCCGTCTTTATCAAAATCCATATTCCTTTCAACAACACACCATGTTCGACACAATCAACCATCACATAGCTATGACGAATGTAATTTCGATTTCTGTTATTTGCTGAGAAATGTATTATGTCGTGCATCACAAAATGGTCTCAAATTATTTTTGAATGATTTTGCCCTGATAGGTTTTGTTGCATATTTATTAGATACCTTGTTTTCCGACAAAGTGTAATCTCTCATTTGACAAGACTCAGTGTTAGTTGGGCGTGTAGAGCTTGGCGTGTTGTTACAAATAGGCCTGCGAACTTTGAAATAGACGACCAGCTTGCCAAATGAAATGTCTATCCATAAATATTATAAATAATTTTTTGTGCAATTGTGACAAATTTTCCGTCAGAAAATTAAATGACTATTAAATATGGAATAATACCACCTGGCACAAATATCGTCAAAAATGGTCTTTTCATCATTGCCTCATAATTAATTGGCATAAATTAAATTTAAGAATTAGTGCTTTTGAACTTTGATTTGAGTTTTGCAGCGTATTCGCTTTTAAAACGTTAAATTTGGTTATTGTGTTTATTGTTTCAGCCACAATTATAGCTTAGCTTCGGTATCTGGTGCTCTAACCCCTGAGACACCCTGGGATGCTCAGTGGTTATTGCACCCGATTCCAAAGCAGACGTGGCCAAGTTCGAGCCCTGTTCGCGGCAAATTCTGGACAGTTCGTGATGAATTCCCGATAAGGACTAAACCGGTATATTGGATTAATTGTCTTTTCAACACTATACAATGCTTAGTTTATACTGACAAATATATGTACATAATGGGTCAGGTGTTTATATCAAGATCGCAAACTTGATTAAAGTATATGTTATCATCACCCGCGCAACTAATGTCCGTTTAGTTATAAAACTTAGCTTGTCTTAATAGCCTTATTTGTTGAAAGTTTGACAAACAGCAGAATTACACTAACCAAGTTACATTAGCTAGTATATAACTGAAAATTATGTGTAGTGTAGTGTGAGGCAGGGTGGCTGAGTGTTTAAAGCATAAGATTCCGAAGCAAACGTGCCAAGGTTCGAGCCCTGTCGTGGCAATTTCTGGCCAGTACATGATGAGTTCCCAATAGGACGAAACCAGTCCACTGCCGTTCTTTTCTAATGCTAATTATCAGTTTATATTGACATGAAGTAACTAATGGGTCAGGGTCTTATATCAAGGCTAACCTTGATTATAATAGTTGTTTGTTTCATCTAACATCTACAAATGCCAATTACATTGTATAATCAGGTTGCGGTCTGAAACAAACACCTGACCATTAATTACTACATATGTCAGTATAAACAAATTGTATATTATATTGTATTAATATATTATACTGGCCTTATGTAAGTAATTAATGGGTAAGGTGTTTATATCAAGACCGCAACCTTGATTATAATAATTGTTATCACCACCCGCGCAACCAATGTTCGTTTAAATATGATACATATTGCATGAAGTAAATATGATTTGAAGTAGCGTTGATGAAGTCCCTATATGACGTTGACTTCACTCCTGTACAAATACACGCTCGTTTAGAAAATTCCAGCTACCAAATGGCCCAGATCACTTGAGTACCCAGCGTATGGTAGTCCCCTTATTATGAGACGGTGGTAAGCATGAAACGTATTGATAAATGAGGTTATGCCTATTGTACATGTTGACTTTGCAGATAATTCTAGTTCTATTTGCAAAATATTATTTACAGGTACGCAGTACCAAATACATTATTACATATATATATATATATATATATATATATATATATATATATATATATATATATATATATATATATATATATATATAAATATATTCTTTGAAGAATGATATAACAATTACTATAAATATGACAGATGATGTCAATCGAGGCCTGATTATATGGTATAACATGAGTTATAGTTGCTCATAATGAGTTTCATTTTCAAGTTTGGTGAAATTTAGTCTATCTTCAATTCTATAGCGTTGATTTCCTTTACATGCATTTGACATATTAAGAATGTTGGCATTAATGTCAAAGATGTTATACGAAATACATTCTACTTTTGCTTAAATTCACATTCACTTTACACCAATTTCAAACTTCCTAACCGAATATAGAATTTGTTTGGTGAATAGTGACGGCTCCAAAATATTACCTGCCAATGAATGCGATACACGTGTTTACAGGAGGTCTAAATTTTGTCTATGCTGAACTGTGCATATACATCCGTTAAATTATGAAACAAATTGTTATTAGGTACGCAATACCTGATACATTGTTAAATCTTTATTGATTCTACGCAACGTGCAATATATTAATATAATGGTTTCAAGCTAGTTTTGTGCTGATTTAAATTTCGTAGGCTTTATTTTGTTATATTAATATTCCTGTCTGGTTGATTTTCAAGTGCTTGAATGGGATTCACGCAAAACCTGTTTGCAGACGCGCATAAAATTTTACCTTAAATATAAACTGTAAGATTAATATAAAATTTAAGTATAACTAAACCATTAATAGTTATTAATATTTCCTCATTTCAAAAGAGCGTTACCACGACATTAACCCATCTATTTGCTAGAATACAAAAGTTTGATTTAACTTAACTCTGGCTAATTGGCTCCATGAGATGGGATAAATTAATTTATCAGTACAAAACATAAATTAAGTTTATATTTTTGCTAAATAATTGTTTTTACATATTGAAGATGATTACGACAAGTTAGAAAGAAAAAATTATCACAAATGAACATGGTTAGCACATTATTCAAATGTTAGCAGTCTTCTGCAATCTGAAAATAAATTATCAATGCTTCGCGTCTATTTTTCAACATTTGGAGAGCTGGATCGTCACGAGTTGAAAGGTAATAAATATGCCAGATAAAAATTGATTTTAAGCCTAATGTCTGTATTGATCAATTATTTAAGGGAATTTTTAAACCAGGAGAGCAAAAGAAGTATAAGTTTGTAGGAAAAAAATCAGAGGTAACCTAACATGAATTTTCATTTAAGAGGAGCCTTGTTCATGAATAAAAATTCACGTAGACGCTGCTTTAGCAGACAAATCTTGCAAAAATAGGTTTTGCGTATGCTATAAAATATTGCGTTTGTGATTAAAATCATTACAATAAATTCGGTTATTAACGTGAAACTCAAAGAGCATCTATCAGTGTCCATGCGTCAGTCATTAATCAACTCACATAGGTCTGATCAAGTAGATTCTAAATTTTTAACACAAACATATATAATAATTATGATATTGTTTCCATGTCAGCGAATCCGCCATATCCTATAGAAATATTCTCTATATTTTCGCAAGATATTTATTTTAGTACAATATTCAATATGCAATAGAATAAAAATGTGCAATTTATCGAGATCTGTTGGTTGTTCAAAGGTACAAACAGGTACTGACATTGAATCTAAATTGGAGGTGATGCATGTCAAATTTTGAGCATTCATAATTTCATATCCTCGTTCCATTTAATTATATTGAATATTTTACATTATGAATCCGGTAACTTATCCCTAATTTTAGATAATTGAGAAGAAAATTATTTGGAAATATTTATTGTACCTGAAAAATTTCTTTCTTTTATTGTACGTTGGAATGGTATGTTTATTATTATCTAATTCTATCAAAATTCACGATTGAGATTGCAAGTTAGTGTGTCTACAAATACATAAAAATGTATTACCTGATATCAGTTTTCTTAAATCACATTTGTAAATGTACAGTATTTCAATAATGCCATCTTTTTAATTGGTTTGTAGGAGAAATAGAACACAATAATTCATTCTGTTAAAAAAATAGACGAAACATATCAGTCCAGACATTTTAAGAATTAGAAACATAACTAAGCATAGTTTTGTATGGATCTTGGATGCCCCATTTTAATGTCAGTACACAAGCTAGTAGTATTTGTTTCAAAGTTCTGGACACAGACGATTTATTAAATAGCTTCCAAATAGGAAGCGCACAAACAAAATACCTTCTACTGAAATATAAAAGTGTTTTTTTGAATTTAGAACTTTCAAAAAATCAATAAAATATAGTTATAGACATACATGCGGAACCAATCTTGGTTTCCACCACCTAAATTGGTATGTGCGCCGACGAGGGTGAATTCAATCATCTAAAGCATCTGCTTAAAAATTATTGCACTCAGGTGCAATTCAAATTGTAGACAATGTTAGATGCAGATTGCAGTCGAATTTTTCCTTCCACACCAGGAGGCAACCGAAACATCTAGCTTTGCACATACTAAGTAGGTATGTGCACGGACAAACGTGAATTCAATAACCTAAAGCACCTACGTAAAAATGTTTGCAAACAGGTGCAGTTCCAATTGTAGACAACGTTAGATGCAGATTGCAGTGGAATTTTACCTTCCACACTAGGAGGAAAACGAAAAATCTAATTTTGCACATATAAAGTTGGTATATGCACCGGATAATCGTGGAATTAAATCATCTGCAGCATCTGCGTAAAAATGATTGCACTGAGGTGCAGTTCCAATTGTGGACAATATTAGGTGCAGATAGCAGTCGAATTTGCCTTTCCACACTAGGAGGCAAACGAAATATCAAGTTTTGCACATATCAAGTTATCATATTCACAGATAAATGTGCATTCAATCAACTTGAGCATCTGTTCAATAAGATTGCACGCAGGTGGAGTTCCAATTGTAAACAATTTTAAATCCAAGATTGCCATGGGTTTCCTTCCCACCAGAGCAAACGAAAATCTAGTTTTGCACATATATAAAGTTGGTATACGCACAGCAAATCTGGAAATAATCATCTGGGGTATCTGCATGCAAAAATGATTGCACGCAGGTGCTGTTCCAAATGTAAACAATTTTAGATGAAGATTGTCGTGGAATTTTACCTTCCACACTAGGAGGCAAACGAAAAATCCAATTTTGCACATATAAAGTTGGTATATGCACAGGATATCTGGAATTAAATCATCTGCAGCATCTGCGTAAAAATGATTGAACTGAGGTGCAGTTCCAATTGTGGACAATATTAGGTGCAGATAGCAGTCGAATTTGCCCTTCCACACTAGGAGGCAAACGAAATATCAAGTTTTGCACATATCAAGTTTTCATATTCACAGATAAATGTACATTCAATCTTCTTGAGCATCTGTTCAATAAGATTGCACGCAGGTGGAGTTCCAATTGTAGACAATTTTAAATGAAGATTGCCGTGGAATATTTCCTTCCACACTAGGAGGCAAAC
The DNA here is from genome assembly GCA_029291075.1 of Eudiplozoon nipponicum. Taxonomy (NCBI): domain Eukaryota; kingdom Metazoa; phylum Platyhelminthes; class Monogenea; order Mazocraeidea; family Diplozoidae; genus Eudiplozoon; species Eudiplozoon nipponicum. The sequence goes on along the minus strand of JAQBSW010001299.1, from coordinate 5,161 downwards.
GAGAAATCGAGTTTTTCACATATAAATTAGGTTTATGCACAGGAAAACTGGAATTAAATCATCTGCAGCATCTGCGTAATAATGATTGCACTCAGGTGCAGTTCCAATTGTGGACAATATTAAGTGCAGATTGCAGTCGAATTTTTCCTTCCACACTAGGGGGTAAACGAAATATCTAGTTTTGCACATATCAAGATTTATATTCACCGATAAACATGCATTCAATCATCCTGTGCATCTGTTCAATAAGATTGCCCGCTGGTGCCGTTCCAATTGTAGACAATTTTAAATGAAGATTGCCGTGGAATTTTTCCTTCCACACTAGGAGTCAAATGAATAATCTAGTTTTTCACATATACAGTTGGTATATGCACAAGAAACCTGGAATTAAATAATCTAGAGTATCTGCGTAAAAATGATTGCACTCAGGTGCAGTTCCAATTGTGGACAATATTAGGTGCAGATTGCAGTGGAATTTTCCTTTCAAACTAGCATGTAAACGAAAAATCTAGTTTTTCACATATCAAGTTATCATATTCACAGATAAATCTGCATTCAATCATCTTGAGCATCTGTTCAATAAGATTACACGAAGGTGGAGTTCCAATTGTAGACGATTTTAAATGAAGATTGCCGTGGAATTTTTCCTTCCACACTAGGAGGCAAATGAATAATATAGTTTTTCCCATATACATTTGGTATATGCACAGGAAAACTGGAATTAAATCAACTGGAGTATCTGCGTAAAAATGATTGCACTCAGGCGCAGGTCCAATTGTGCACAATAATAGGTGCAGATTGCAGTGGAATTTTTCCTTCCACTCTAGCGGGTAAACGCAAAATCTAGTTTTGCACATATCAAGTTTTATATTCACCGATAAACGTGCATTCAATCATCTTGTGCATCTGTTCAATAAGATTTCACGCAGGTGCAGTTCCAATTGTAGACAGTTTTAAATGAAGATTGCCGTGTAATTTTTCCTTCTACACTAGGAGGCAAATGAATAATCAAGATTTTCACATATACAGATGGTATATGCACAGGAAAACTGGAATTAATTCATCTGGAGTATCTGCGTAAAAATGATTGCACTCAGGTGCAGTTCCAATTGTGGACAATATTAGGTGCAGATTGCAGTGGAATTTTTCCTTCCACACTAGCATGTAAACGAAAAATCTAGTTTTGCACATATCAAGTTTTATATTCACCGATAAACGTGCATTCAATCATCTTGTGCATCTGTTCAATAACATTGCACGCAGGTGCAGTTCCAATTGTAGACAATTTTAAATGAAGATTGCCGTGGAATTTTTCCTTCCACACTAGGAGGCACACGAAAAATCGAGTTTTTCACATATAAATTAGGTATATACACAGGAAAACTGGAATTAAATCATCTGGAGTATCTGCGTAAAAATGATTGCACTCAGGTGCAGTTCCAATTCTGGACAATATTAGGTGCAGATTGCAGTGGAAGTTTTCCTTCCACACTAGCGGGTAAACGCAAAAACTAGTTTTGCACATATCAAGTTTATATACACCGATATACAGTGCATTCAATCATCTTGTGCATCTGTTCAATAAGATTGCACGCAGGTGGAGTTCAAATTGTAGACAATATTAGGTGCAGATTGCCGTGGAATTTTTCCTTCCACACTAGGAGCCAAACGAAAAATCGAGTTTTTCACATATAAATTAGATATATGCACAGGAAAACTGGAATTAAATCATCTGCAGCATCTGCGTAATAATGAATGCACTCAGGTGCAGTTCCAATTGTGGACAATATTAAGTGGAGATTGCAGTCGAATTTTTCCTTCCAAACTAGGGGGTAAACGAAATATCTAGTTTTGCACATATCAAGATTTATATTCACCGATAAACTTGCATTCAATCATCCTGTGCATCTGTTCAATAAGATTGCACGCTGGTGCAGTTCCAATTGTAGACAATTTTAAATGAAGATTGCCGTGGAATTTTTCCTTCCACACTAGGAGTCAAATGAATAATCTAGTTTTTCACATATACAGTTGGTATATGCACAAGAAACCTGGAATTAAATAATCTAGAGTATCTGCGTAAAAATGATTGCACTCAGGTGCAGTTCCAATTGTGGACAATATTAGGTGCAGATTGCAGTGGAATTTTCCTTTCAAACTAGCATGTAAACGAAAAATCTAGTTTTTCACATATCAAGTTATCATATTCACAGATAAATCTGCATTCAATCATCTTGAGCATCTGTTCAATAAGATTACACGAAGGTGGAGTTCCAATTGTAGACGATTTTAAATGAAGATTGCCGTGGAATTTTTCCTTCCACACTAGGAGGCAAATGAATAATCTAGTTTTTCCCATATACATTTGGTATATGCACAGGAAAACTGGAATTAAATTATCTGCAGCATCTGCGTAAAAATGATTGCACTCAGGCGCAGGTCCAATTGTGCACAATATTAGGTGCAGATTGCAGTGGAATTTTTCCTTCCACACTAGCGGGTAAACGCAAAATCTAGTTTTGCACATATCAAGTTTTATATTCACCGATAAACGTGCATTCAATCATCTTGTGCATCTGTTCAATAAGATTGCACGCAGGTGCAGTTCCAATTGTAGACAATTTTAAATGAAGATTGCCGTGGAATTTTTCCTTCTACACTAGGAGGCAAATGAATAATCAAGATTTTCACATATACAGTTGGTATATGCACAGGAAAACTGGAATTAAATCATCTGGAGTATCTGCGTAAAAATGATTGCACTCAGGTGCAGTTCCAATTGTGGACAAAATTAGGTGCAGATTGCAGTCGAATTTTTCCTTCCACACTAGGAGGTAAACGAAATATCTAGTTTTGCACATATCAAGTTTTATATTCACCGATAAACGTGCATTCAATCATCTTGAGCATCTGTTCAATAAGATTGCACGCAGGTGCAGTTCCAATTGTAAACAATTTTAAATGAAGATTGCCGTGAATTTTTCCTTCCACACTAGGAGGCAAACGAAAATCGAGTTTTCACATATCATTAGGTATATGCAGGAAAACTGGAATTAAATCATCTGGAGCATCTGCGTAAGAATATGATTGCACGCAGGTGCAGTTCCAATTGTAGACAATATTAGATGCAGATTGCAGTGGAATTTTTCCTTCCACACTAGCGGGTAAACGCAAAATCTAGTTTTGCAAATTATCAAGTTTTATATTCACCGATAAGCGTGCAATCAATCATCTTGTGCATCTGTTCAATAAGATTGCACGCAGGTGCAGTTCCAATTGTAGACAATTTTAAATTAAGATTGCCGTGGAATTTTACCTTCTACACTAGGAGGCAAATGAATAATCAAGATTTTCACATATACAGTTGGTATATGCACAGGAAAACTGGAATTAAATCATCTGGAGTATCTGCGTAAAAATGATTGCACTCAGGTGCAGTTCCAATCGTGGACAATATTAGGTGCAGATTGCAGTGGAATTTTTCCTTTCACACTAGCATGTAAACGAAAAATCTAGTTTTGCACAAATCAAGTTTTACATTCACCGATTAACGTGTATTCAATCATCTTGTGCATCTGTTCAATAAGATTGCCGCAGGTGCAGTTCCAATTGTAGACAATTCTAGATAAAGATTGCCGTGGAATATTTCTTTCCAAACTAAGAGGCAAACGTAAAATCTAGTTTTGCCCATATAAAGTTGGTATATGCACAGGCAAACTGGAATAAAATCATCTGGTGCATCTGCGTAAAAATGATTGCACTCACGTCCAGTTCCAATTGTAGAAAACTATAAGATGCAGATTTCAGTTGAATTTTTCCTTCCATAATACGAGGTAAACGAAATATCTAGTTTTGCACATATCGAGTTTTTATATTCACTGACAAACGTGAATACATTTATCTGGAGCATCTGCTTAAATAAGATTGCACGCAAGTGCAGTTCCAATTGTAGACAATTACAGATGCAGATTGCTGTGGAATTTTTCCTTCCAGAGTAGGAGGCAAACGAAAAAATGTAGTTTTGCACATATCAGCTGGGTATATTCACCCATAAACGTGTATTCAATCATCTGGAGCATCAGTTTAAATAAAACTGCACGCAGGTGCAGTTCCAATTGTAGACAAATTTAGATGAATATTGCCGTGGAATGTTTCCTTCCACACTAAGAGGCAAACGTAAAATCTAGCTTTGCACATATAAAGTTGGTATATGTACAGGCAAACTGGAATAAAATCATCTGGTGCATCTGCGTAAAAATGATTGCACTCACGTCCAGTTCCAATTGTAGAAAAATATAAGATACAGATTTCAGTTCAATTTTTCCTTCCATAATATGAGGTAAACGAAATATCTAGTTTTGCACATATCCAGTTTTTATATTCACGGACACACGTGAATTCATTCATCTGGAGCAACTGCTTAAATAAGATTGCACGCAGGTGCAGTTCCAAATTTAGAGAAATTTAGATGAAGATTGTCGTGGAATTTTACCTTCCACACTAGGAGGCAAACGAAAAATCCAATTTTGCACATATAAAGTTGGTATATGCACAGGAAATCTGGATCTAAATCATCTGGAGCATCTGTGTAAAAATGATTGCACTCAGGTGCAGTTACAATTGTGGACAATATTAGGTTCAGATTGCAGTGGAATTTTAACTTCCACACTAGCAGGTAAACGAAAAATCTAGTTTTGCTCATGTCACGTTTTTATATTCACCAATAAACGTGCATTTAATCATCTTGAGCATCTGTTCAATAAGATTGCACGCAGGTGCAATTCCAATTGTAGACAATTTTAAATGAAGACTGCCGTGGAATTTTTCCTTCCACACTAGGAGGCAAATGAATAATCTAGTTTTTCACATATAGAGATGGTATATGCACAAGAAACCTGGAATTAAATAATCTAGAATATCTGCGTAAAAATGATTGCACTCAGGTGCAGTTCCAATTTTGGACAAAATTAGGTGCAGTTTGCAGTGGAATTTTTCCTTCCACACTAGCAGGTGAACGAAAAATCTAGTTTTGCACTTATCAAATTTTTATATTCACAGATAAATGTGCATTCAATCATCTTGTGCATCTGTTCAATAAGATTGCACGCAGGTGGAGTTCAAATTGTAGACAATTATAGATGCAGATTGCTGTGGAATTTTT
>JAQBSW010001298.1:105000-139974 GCA_029291075.1 Eudiplozoon nipponicum | reverse complement strand
AGGAGAGTTGGCGTTAGTGCAGGTTCACTGAGTGCCACGGAGTTGACAGTGAATGGTGACGGCGAAGGTGGTTGTAGAGAGACGTCTGGCCTAGACAGGGCATCTGCAATGAAGTTCTGTTTGCCCTTGACGTGAAAGACGTCAAATTGCCATTCGCTTAGACGAGAAAGCTGTCTTTCCACTCTGGCAGGGTACTTGGCGATAGATGAAGTTGCGTTTCGAAGTGCGCTAACTAGTGGTGCATGATCTGTGAAAACAACAAATCTGCTACTGCCAATGATGCTGATAAAATGGCGCACTGCGTCGTGGATGGCGAGAAGTTCTCGGCCGAAAGTGTCGTACCTCGTTTCTACTGGTTGGAGAGTACGCGAGTAGAAACTGATAGGCTTCCGAACTCCGTCGATCTCTTGTTCCAAAGTGGCTCCAATAGCGAATTCAGAAGCATCTGTCGTGAGTAGAAATGGCTTTTCGAAATCTGGATGCGTTAGCATTGTGGCATTTGCTAACGAGTTGATGGCAAGTCGAAGTAATTCCTCGTCTTCGGATGACCAAGCAATGATGGAATTCTTGCTAAGTCCTTTTCGGTTCCGCAGGTGCCTGCACAAAGGATAAAGTTGTTTTGAAAGGCCTGGAAGGAACTTGCGATAATAGTTTAGTACTCCCAGGATTTTCTGCAAATCGCTCAAAGTCCTTGGTGACTTGATATTCTTGATTGAATTCGTCTTTGACGGCAACGGTTGAATACCTTGGGCCGTGATACGATGCCCTAAGAAGTCGACGGATGAAGTTGCAATCTGCGTCTTGTCACAGTTGATCTTGAGTCCGTGGTTGGATAAGCGTGAGAGGACATTTCGTAGATGTTTCGCATGAGATTCTAGATCTGGACTGAATACCATAATGTCATCTAGATATGACATACAATAAGCAGAGTCGTCGCGAAGTATGTTGTCTATGAATCTTTGAAATGTCTGAGTAGCACACTTGAGTCCAAAAGGCATGTAAAGATATTCAAAAAGGCCAAATGGAGTGATGACTGCAGTTTTCTCGATATCCTCTGGTGCTACCGGTATGTGATGGTACGCTTGTCTGAGGTCAATCACTGAGAAGAAATTGCTGCCGTTGAGTTTTTCAAGTAATGTGTTGATATTTGGAATAGGATATGCATCAGATTTTGTCACTGAATTTAGCTTACGGTAGTCTCCACAGGCTCTGTACGATCCGTTTGATTTTGAGACTAAGTGCAGGGGTGACGCCCATGAACCTTTTGATGGTCTGATGATTCCCTCTTCCAAAAGCCTTGAGAATTCTTCTTGGGCAGCTTTCAGCTTAGCAGGAGCCAGTGGTCGCTTCTTGAGTGCAATAGGTTGTCCTTCTGTGACGATATGATGCATCGTGTTGGAGACTCGTAGATCTGATTTGTTAAGATCGAAAAGCGATTTGTATTTTCGAAGAGCTGCTGATATCTCTGCTGAATGTTGCACTGGGGTTGGCTGAATGACCTGTAATTCCAAACGCTCGGAGGCAAGTGTCCAAAAGCTTTGTTCAAGTCCGGTGGAGGGGTCGATGAACTTTTGATTGGCAAGATCAACAATGAGCCGAAATTTTAGAAGGAAATCAAGGCCTATTATATTATGTGAGACCTTGGCAATGATGAAGTTGTGGGAAAATTCACGTCGTAGACCTATGTTGAGTGTGCGGTATTGGCAGCCATAAGTTGGTATGGGCTCGCCTGTAGCTGTTGCGAGAAGAACGCCTAGCGACATCTCGGCCATTGAATCACCTTTGAGAACTGAGACAGCCGCACCTGTGTCTACGATGTACTCTTCGCCAGTTTCGAAATCAAGGAGGTTCAGAAGTTCGTTTGGCTGTTTGGCCGGGTCATGCAAACAAGTAGGCTTATGATTGCGACCGGCATTGTCTGTTTGGTTCTCTATGTGAAAAATTCGGCGTGGACGAAAAGAGTCGACAGGGATGTCGGATTGTAGTTGGCTTCTTCCCTGTAGCGCCGTTGATGCCGTTGATGTGCAGAAAGTACGGTCTTCTACTTCCTGCGCCAGACGTTTCCCGATACTGATGCACCCTTGTGCCTGCGGTCTGTTGTCCTCTCCGTCAGCTGTGGAAATTGACACTCATTCGGAAATTCTTCGGAACGACAAAGACAAACTTGGCAAGCATAAAAACTTCTGGTGGTTATAACACCAGTTCTTTGGAGCATATTTATTAAATGATTGCGGAGATCTCGATCGCCGCCTACCATTATAATTTGACTTGGAAACGAATTTTGGTCGAGCATTCACATGATTTATCTCCGATTTGGTAATGGCCAATCCTTCTAGAACTTTGGCCATGTTCGCCACTGTTCTCTCTAAAGAGGAGATTCTATCATCTTGCGGGGGTGAAGAAAAGGATGATGGATTCACTTTGGGTTCCAAAACCCTATATTCTAACTCACATCTCTCAGATAAGTCATCTATAGAGAGAGTGTTGGGGAGCTGTCTGGCAAAGAGTTTTAATGTTTGGGGAAGATTGTTAATAAAAACAACCTTAGCCTCATGGTCAGAAATGTTGGTTTTATACCAACGTTTCCGTAATTCCCTCAGTATTTCTATGGGGCCAAGATTTGGCATATCTAACTGCGCATATTTGTTTATTATCTGCTCAGTTTCAGTGGGTCCAAGCAAGGATTCTACCTCGTTTTGTAGGCCCAAAATGGGATTAGGTAGCTTCCTAATGGCCTCAAGCTTAGGATAAATCCGTCGCTGCAATTCAGAAGGTAGTTTAGCAAAAACCTTTGACAGTTTTTGATGACTGTCATAATCAGGAAACGGGGAGAAAGCGGAGTCTACGCGCATAAAAAATAACTCACTATCTCCATCCCAAACAGGAACATCAATATCTAAAATTGGACCTGACATTTTAACAATCTTACGGGATCTTAAAAGCATAAATTAAAAGCAATATGAAAATATATAAATATACTTTTACGAAATGCTTACCCACAAACAGCTTCCACGGTTGAATAAGAGCAGAACAAAGAAGTCACTGTTTCCAACAATCCGAAGTTGAGTTGTTGAGTACGTACGGTGCCGTTTTGTACGTAGAAATGATGAACAAAGGACCCGTTGGCCTTTGATGCCACGAATATATACCCAACAATTTCCCAGAAATCCACGGTCAGGGTAAAGAAAACACAAATGTCAATCTATTATTATTATATCCCCCAACACAAACCGCGAATATATATATATACCCAAAAAAAATTCACAGATGGCCACGATCACGGTAGATAAAACGCAAATCTTAATCGATTTTTATCCCAAATAGATGAAAAAAAGGAAGTCAATTTTATTTATACCAAAAAAATCAGAACAATAATCAATATCCTGGCGCGGTCGCCAATTTTGTAAACGCCCGGCTTCAAGTAAATGCCGTACGACGTTACAAACTCGGTTAAGGTGCTCTGAATAGAGATTAGTTACTGATATGGGGGCCCTTAAGAGGGCCTGGTAATGCGTTCGCTTGAAGTCTTCAGAGTTGAAGATGTCCTAGAGCCTTGGGTGGACTCTGGTTGAGTTTTCGCTCCCGTGGTTGAGCTGTGATCGCGTTGTGGATGGTGTCCTGCAGGTCCTGCACTCAATTGGCTCGTCTCTCCGGTATCCCGCATCAAGATGAGTCACGGATGTAGTTAGTTGTTGGTGAAACTATCAAATCACCAGCGTAGGTATTGACAGCCGACAGAGCGCACACGTATTGACAGCCGACAGAACGCACACGCGTGAAGCAGGTAGAAGGCAAATGCCACAACTGACTTGCATGTTAAATTACCATGCTTAAATAGCATGCAATATGTGTACTTGCATACTATTGGTTAAGCGTGGTTAAACGTGGTTAAACGGCAATTTGCTTTTCTCATTGGTGCAACGTAAATAAATTGGAATTTAATTTACGCAATATGTCGGCGATTGATTTGTGTCGTTACACAAGCTACTATTTTTACCGCTTATATCATGGGTGTTCAAAATAGAGTACAAATTTGCATTAACACTTTTGTTATCCAATATCAAACGCTATCATTTCTTTGTTTGATCACTTTGTAACGACACAAATCAATCGCCGACATATTGCGTAAATTAAATTCAAATTTATTTACGTTGCACCAATGAGAAAAAAGCGAAATTGCCTGTTTAACCACGTTTAACCAATAGTGTGCAAGTAGACATATTGCATGCTATTTAAGCACGGTAATTTACCATGCAAGTCAGTTGTGGCATTTGCCTTCTACCTGCTTCACGCGTGTGCGTTCTGTCGGCTGTCAATACCTACGCTGGTGATTTGATAGTTTCACCAACAACTAACTACATCCGTGACTCATCTTGTTGCGGTATACCGGAGAGACGAGCCAATTGAGTGCAGAACCTGCAGGAGGCCATCCACATCGTGAGTACAGCTCAACCACGGGAGCGACAACTCAACCAGAGTCCACCTAAGGCACTAGGACATCTTCAACCTCTGAAGACTTCAAGCGAACGCATTACCAGGCCCTCTTAAGGGCCCCCATATCAGTAACTAATCTCTATTCAGAGCACCTTAACCGAGTTTTTAACGTCGTACGGCATTTACTTGAAGCCGGGGCATTTACAAAATTGGCGACCGCGCCAGGATACTGATTGTTGTTCTGATTTTTTGGTATAAATAAAATTGACTTCCTTTTTCATCTATTTGGGATAAATAGATTGACATTTGTGTTTTCTTTATCCTGATCGTGGTTTTCTGGGAAATCTGTTGGGTATATATTCGTGGATTTGTGGGGATAATTATAATACATTGTCATCAAAGGCCAACGGGGCCTCTATTTAACTTTCCTACGTACGAAACGGCACCGTACGTACACGTCAAACTCAATTACGGATTTTTGGAAGCAATTCAACTGTGGAAGCCTGTTTTTGGGTAAGCGTTTCGTTAAAGTATATTTATATATTTTCATATTTCTTATAAATTTATGCTTTTAAGATCCCGTAAGATTGTTAAAATGTCGGGTCCAATTTTAGATATTGATGTTCCTGTTTTGGATGGAGATAGTGAGCTATTCTTTATGCGCGTAGACTCCGCTTTCTCCCCGTTTCCTGATTATGACAGTCATCAAAAACTGTCGAAGGTTTTTGCTAAACTACCTTCTGAATTGCAGCGACGGATTTATCCTAAGCTTGAGGCCATTAGGAAGCTACCTAATCCCATTTTGGGCCTACAAAACGAGGTAGAATCCTTGCTTGGACCCACGGAAACTGAGCAGATAATAAACAAATATGCGCAGTTAGATATGCCAAATCTTGGCCCCATAGAAATACTGAGGGAATTACGGAAACGTTGGTATAAAACCAACATTTCTGACCATGAGGCTAAGGTTGTTTTTATTAACAATCTTCCCCAAACATTAAAACTCTTTGCCAGACAGCTCCCCAACACTCTCTCTATAGATGACTTATCTGAGAGATGTGAGTTAGAATATAGGGTTTTGGAACCCAAAGTGAATCCATCATCCTTTTCTTCACCCCCGCAAGATGATAGAATCTTCTCTTTAGAGAGAACAGTGGCGAACATGGCCAAAGTTCTAGAAGGATTAGCCATTACCAAATCAGAGATAAATCAAGTGAATGCTCGACCAAAATTCTTTTCCAAGTCAAATTATAATGGTAGGCGGCGATCGAGATCTCCGCAATCCTTTAATAAATATGCTCCAAAGAACTGGTGTTATAACCACCAGAAGTTTTTTATGCTTGCCAAGTTTGTCTTTGTCGTTCCGAAGAATTTCCGAATGAGTGTCAATTTCCACAGCTGACGGAGAGGACAACAGACCGCAGGCACAAGGGTGCATCAGTATCGGGAAACGTCTGGCGCAGGAAGTAGAAGACCGTACTTTCTGCACATCAACGGCATCAACGGCGCTACAGGGAAGAAGCCAACTACAATCCGACATCCCTGTCGACTCTTTTCGTCCACGCCGAATTTTTCACATAGAGAACCAAACAGACAATGCCGGTCGCAATCACCAGCCTACTTGTTTGCATGACCCGGCCAAACAGCCAAACGAACTTCTGCACCTTCTTGATTTCAAAACTGGCGAAGAGTACATCGTAGACACAGGTGCGGCAGTCTCAGTTCTCAAAGGTGATTCAATGGCCGAGATGTCGCTAGGCGTTCTTCTCGCAACAGCTACAGGCGAGCCCATACCAACTTATGGCTGCCAATACCGCACACTCAACATAGGTCTACGACGTGAATTTTCCCACAACTTCATCATTGCCAAGGTCTCACATAATATAATAGGCCTTGATTTCCTTCTAAAATTTCGGCTCATTGTTGATGTTGCCAATCAAAAGATCATCGACCCCTCCACCGGACTTGAACAAAGCTTTTGGACACTTGCCTCCGAGCGTTTGGAGTTACAGGTCATTCAGCCAACCCCAGTGCATCATTCAGCAGAGATATCAGCAGCTCTTCGAAAATACAAATCGCTTTTCGATCTTAACAAGTCAGAGCTACGAGTCTCCAACACGATGCATCATATCGTCACAGAAGGACAACCTATTGCACTCAAGAAGCGACCACTGGCTCCTGCTAAGCTGAAAGCTGCCCAAGAAGAATTCTCAAGGCTTTTGGAAGAGGGAATCATCAGACCATCGAAAAGTTCATGGGCGTCACCACTGCACTTAGTCTCAAAATCAAACGGATCGTACAGAGCCTGTGGAGACTACCGTAAGCTAAATTCAGTGACAAAATCTGATGCATATCCTATTCCAAATATCAACACTTTACTTGAAAAACTCAATGGCAGCAATTTCTTCTCAGTGATTGACCTCAGACAAGCGTACCATCACATACCGTTAGCACCAGAGGATATCGAGAAAACTGCAGTCATCACTCCATTTGGCCTTTTTGAATATCTTTACATGCCTTTTGGATTTAAGAGTGCTACTCAGACATTTCAAAGATTCATAGACAACATACTTCGCGACGACTCTGCTTATTGTATGTCATATCTAGTTGACATTATGGTATTCAGTCCAGATCTAGAATCTCATGCGAAACATCTACGAAATGTCCTCTCACGCTTATCCAACCACGGACTCAAGATCAACTGTGACAAGACGCAGATTGCAACTTCATCCGTCGACTTCTTAGGGCATCGTATCACGGCCCAAGGTATTCAACCGTTGCCGTCAAAGACGAATTCAATCAAGAATATCAAGTCACCAAGGACTTTGAGCGATTTGCAGAAAATCCTGGGAGTACTAAACTATTATCGCAAGTTCCTTCCAGGCCTTTCAAACCAACTTTATCCTTTGTGCAGGTACCTGAGGAACCGGAAAGGACTTAGCAAGAATTCCATCATTGCTTGGTCATCCGAAGACGAGGAATTACTTCGACTTGCTATCAACTCGTTAGTAAATGCCACAATGCTAACGCATCCAGATTTCGAAAAGCCATTTCTACTCACGACAGATGCTTCTGAATTCGCTATTGGAGCCACTTTGGAACAAGAGATCGACGGAGTTCGGAAGCCTATCAGTTTCTACTCGCGTACTCTCCAACCAGTAGAAACGAGGTACGACACTAACGCCAACTCTCGTGCGAACTGAACAACGCGGTGACATTCACATTCAAAGATCAATAGCCCGTCACCCAACCAAGTTCATATGCCGTCTGTGGGAAGGCTTACCAATTGTTTACTTCACGGGTACGCAGCCCAACAAGCCAGTTCTGCCGACCAGCCTTCAGAGAAAAGTTTTCGATTCAATTCACTCAATTTCTCACCCAGGAAGCCAAGCGACTGTCCGACTTCTTACAGATCGTTTCTGGGGTCACAGACTTAGGCAGAATGTTAAACGATGGGTCTCAGAGTGTGCTATTTGTCAGAAAAACAAGATCACACGACACACTCGTTCTAAGTTGCAACATTTTCGGTCTACTTCTCGCCTAGCCATCGTCCACATCGACATAGTTCATCTGACAAAGGTTCAAGGTTTCAGCTACCTTCTAACTATGATCGATAGATTTACACGGTGGCCTGCGGCATTACCTCTTGGCACCATTTCTGCAGACGAAGTAACTAACGGTTTTATCTCTGCATGGATATCCAATTACGGTGTTCCCAATGAGGTCATCACGGACAGAGGCACTTGCTTCTCATCTGATCGTTCCAAAACCACCTTGCGGTACATGGGATGCATCTTACGCCAGACGACTGCCTACCATCCCCAAGCTAATGGCATGGTAGAGAGAATGCATAGGGAACTCAAAGCAGCTTTAGCATCCTCGTCCATTAATGACAACTGGGTCGATGCACTACCTTTAGTTCTGCTGGCCATGCGTTCCCGTACTCGTGAATCCATTAAAACGTCTGCGTCACAACTCTTGTATGGCATGGATCTACGCCTGCCTAGTCAGCTCCCACGTCTACTACCGGCACAAGATGACCCACAAAACGAAGCTACCTGCCTTCGACTTCATTTCGGTAACATGTCCGAACAGCAGCCGAGACACACGCCTCGTCCAGTCTTCGTTCACCCACAGCTCCACAGCTGCAAGAGAGTACTCGTTCGCAACAATACTGCTGTTGCACCACTACAACCCAAGTATCGCGGTCCTTACCCGATTTTACTAAAACAGCCAAAATACTTCATCATTATGCAAGGCGCTACACCGACATCAGTAAGCATAGACAGGTTGAAACCGTTTATCGAACCACCTGATCCTGAGAGCGTTCAACCTTCTACACACGTCTCAGGCTCCGTCTGCTCACAATCTCAATAACCTGCTTTGTATAACGCGTAATTAATTTTTTTAAACATTAACATTAACTATAAAATTTTTTTAATCTGTCGTTATTTTTAGTATTTGTCTCACGTGGCATAACCAGCTGTTCTTAGCTAACAATTGTGTAGTATTTTTGAACAGTTCTTTGGTATTATGCCATCTCTGAGGCAATGTTCGTGTACATATTTTTATGCAGTTACCTTTGATTTTAATGTATATATTTTTACATTATAATGTATTTCTCACACATGACATTACACTGCCTATTTTGGTATGACCAGCTACTTAGAGCTAACGATTTCGTGTATCAACACTAAGTAGTGATCAGATTCATATCATAGTACAGGCCATTTTCAATGCATATCTCAACTTTATCAATGGCACAAAGACCACTCTACAAATGTCATGACTACAACGTCGAGCACTCTAGCTCCTTTGGTCGTATACAAACACATTGACAACGATCCAACCTGCTTAGGTTTTAACTTAAACCTGGCAAATTCAGAGGCGATTTACCTAGAAATCTTCACGCTGCGGTTCCAAAAACTTACACTGCTCTATTTTGCCTCACGTGCTATGACCGTCCACTAGAGCTAACAATTTGTGTAGCAATTCATAGTGGTTACCTGGCATCATATCATTGTTGAAGCAACCAACAAGCATATTTAAGCCCAGCACTTATGGTTCATCATATTTTTGCTTAACTTGGTTCGAACTCTGTCATGCATTTCTTATTTAGCCTCGCAGAGAGGAATATTTTTTTCTTTTTTTTCAGAGAGGAAAGTGTTGTAACGACACAAATCAATCGCCGACATATTGCGTAAATTAAATTCAAATTTATTTACGTAGCACCAATGAGAAAAAAGCAAAATTGCCGTTTAACCACGTTTAACCACGTTTAACCAATAGTATGTAAGTACACATATTGTATGCTATTTAAGCACGGTAATTTACCATGCAAGTCAGTTGGTCGTATCTACGTTCTGCCTCGTGTTACACATGTGCGTGCTGTCGGCTGTCAATACCTACGCTGGATATTGATTTGTTTCACCAACAATTGGCAACATTCGTGACTCACCGTGTTGCACTTCAGCCAGCAAGACGAGCCAATTAATGCAGAACTTCAACCAAGTGCCACATGGATAACAACAGCAGGAACCACAACCAGAGTCCACCCAAGGAACAGAACATCAACTTACATATATATAGCTTACGCGAACGCCGCCAAGGCCCTCTTAAGGGCCCCCATATCAGTAACTAATCTCTATTCAGAGCACCTTAACCGAGTTTGTAACGTCGTACGGCATTTACTTGAAGCCGGGGCGTTTACAATATTATGTTTATTTTAAGTGATGATTGTAACGATTAAAGAGGTCAACCATTTAAATGTTTTGGCTCTGAAGATGGCCATGTAAAGCATTCACAGCTAAATGCCGTGTTTGGATGAAGTGCCAGAGCAGAATCGAATGTCTTGAAATCCTGACAGCCTTTCTGTGTGTGTGTGTGTGTGTGTATTATTGTTCAAACCATGGCGGAGGCGGTTGTAGAAAATATTCCATGTGAATGATGTGCAAATTATTATCAACAAGCAGAATAGCATGAAAGGCAAGATGGGTCAACGTTGTGTTGAGTGACAGAATAATTATTGTTGATGTCCTAGCCAAATTTGTTCAATGAAACAAGTCTTTCACAAATAGCAATCGGCATGTAGTCGAACCATTAAGAATTTTCTGAAAATTTTAAAATTTACTTTGACATTCGACAGGAATGCGTCAACGCTCCCACCCTTTTAATTTTGTTGTCGATGGTGAGATCGCCGCACCACACTCCGAAGTGTAAAATGATGGTTGTGACTGACATGCTGATATCGAAAACGCCGATTACCTATTATTCTTGCAATACCTGTTTTTGGCAAGTTATGAAAACCATTCTGGCATCGTTCAAAGTTTTCACATCAAGTATAACGTCGACCCACCTTTATGTTGTATAATCTTCGAATTTTGTTTGGCTCACTGCCAACTGGGCATCGGAAACCAATAAGTAAGAGCAAAAATTACGAGCCGTCTAGTTCTATACAGCCGCTATTCTTTTTTCAATCACCATAAAACCTTGTTAAGGAACGTTTATATTGTTAGTTTGGGCCTTGTTTGATTTGGCTAGTTTCAACTCTTTCTGGCCAGGCTACCGAGGCAACTCAGATGGATGGCTCGAATTGCAGGATGGGTAGGCAAGCTTCTCTTTTTGATACCATTAATCGCTTTCTTGTTAACGTAATAACGCCGCATTCTTCTTTAATATCTATAAAATAATTGAATAGAAGAAAAGTGGATCTGGTTAATTTTTCCATATTGGCATATAGTTCTTTGGAAACCAGCGGACTGGAGATCTAAATTCCCAATTATGACCGCATAAAAGAAACGCGTATCTCATTCACTCTAACTTCATTAAAGATATACGGTGTGATCATTGCTTATCAAAGCATGAGAAGAAAATTTTCTGAAATATTAGGAAGAGCATAAAATGAGAATCATGAGTTTCTTGCGAACTATCGTAAAATACCCAAAGAAGCATCTAATTCTTCCACATTAATGAATTAAGTCATTTTTGTATCAAATCATCCTTCTGTCATATCCTAATTAGTTTCAAAACAATTACTGCAGTCCCCGATTCCACTTATAAAATTGTTGAAATTGTAAAGAAAACGCACATCTCAAACAGAGAGACTACGTTGCCCTACTTGAAAACTCGTTAGACAATTTAAGAACCAGTAATAAAATAATTAATTAATGAATTGCCTTTTCTAGACTATACAATTCTTAGTTTATACTGACATATGTAAGTAATTAATGGGTCAGGTGTCTATATCAAGACCGCAACCTTGATTATAATAATCGTTATCACCATCCGCGCAACCAATGTTCGTTTAATTATATAAATAATTAAAATTAAATACTGTTTGTTGCGAAGAACTAATATATATGCAAGTATGTATTAGTTCTTCGCAACAAACAGTATTTAACTGTAATATATTGAATTGAATGATGTCATGCTTACCGCGAAATGTGATAACTGATATCGATGAAGGCCAGAGTGTATGGTTTAACTGGAGTAACAGGTGTTCGGAAATTGTTGTAATTCTCATTTTGGGTGAACTTTAGCATAAATTTATATCCATCAGGTTGGTATCATGTACCGACTCGGAAACCATAGTGTTAGTATCCGGTACTCATCGATTTCAAAAAAGGTATCAGTTACTAACACAATGGCCATAGTGTTAGTATCCTTTACAGACTCCGTATATATATTATAAAGTGTGAGTTAGCATTGAAGTCGTATTGTCGTTGACTTCAGATTATGTTAGCTTCACTATTACAGGTTTACATATTCGTCATATAGTGTGAGTTAGCATTGAAGTCGTATTGTCGTTGACTTCAGATTATGTTAGCTTCACTATTACAGGTTTACACATTCGTCTAGGAGATTGTACCGTCCTATTATTCCACATTCTTCTACCAAATATATAGTGGTTAAAGGGCGTAATACCGGCTCCTACTGATGAGTCGCCAGTAAGCACGAAACGAATGTGCATGAGATTATACTTTCCGTTCATGCTGCCTTTGGTTTATCCTTCTGGTCACAACTGAACTAATTTGTTACTAGGTTCGCAAAACCTAATACATACTTAAATAATTAAAATGTTGGAGTGTAAGTCAAAATTAACCCAATACGTTCACATATGTCTACCGTAGTCTTTCTTTCTTTCTCCGAAAATGCGAATCAACAACCAATCGATAAATCATTTAATAAAGGTACACAAACACACAAACACACACCCAAACACAAACACGCACTATATAGCCATAGAACAACGTTGAAATATTAAAATAAAGCTACTATTTTTACCGCTTATATCATGGGTGGCCAAAATAAAGTACAAATTTGCATTAACATATTAGCTATCAAGTATGTAACTCTATTCTTTCTTTGTTTGATCAATTAGCAAATGCAAAAATGATACACATACCATAGTTAAGCATTGAGTAATTAAATAGTGTGTTTAAAAAAACTTAAATTTTGCATGAATTTATTCGAACAGTCTGTCACACGCTCAGCTAAGCATCCGAACTATTATAGGCCGATTTATCCAGACAGTCAATCTGTCTAGCTGCAATACTGCGCCTTAGTCGTTAATATTGTTAAAAAAAATCT
Source organism: Eudiplozoon nipponicum (assembly GCA_029291075.1). NCBI lineage: Eukaryota > Metazoa > Platyhelminthes > Monogenea > Mazocraeidea > Diplozoidae > Eudiplozoon > Eudiplozoon nipponicum. The sequence goes on along the minus strand of JAQBSW010001298.1, from coordinate 126,951 downwards.
TATTGCAATCATAAAAACTGACCTATTCTAACAAATTGAACACATACTTTTGACTCAATGTTTTGCGGTGTGTAAGCATTCAGGTTATCAATGCCGCGTTTTGCGTACGCGGGTAATAGCTGTACACGGGCAGTTACACAAAGATCCGATTTGTCACTATTTCCAATTTTGTTTTGTCTTTGATCGGGTTGACTCATTTTTACTTCAATTGGAAATGCGGTTCTATCACATCTTTGTTTACTGGCGACGTTTCGGTGCCTACTTTCCAGCACCATCATCAGGCAACACAACACTGATCACAATAGCAGATTTAAGCAAATGTGGTAACCTCGTTCCAAAACCATTCTATTTATATATATTTGACTCAACACTATTTTAATCATAGAATTTGTCTCAGTAACTAAACTCAATATATAACTTTTTATAATTAGCAGACCAATCATTACCTCACCTATACATCATCTCATCTCGTATGCAGAATATTTTAGGGGAGAGAGACAATATCGAACCTTTTGTTATTTGTTATAACTGTATTGCTACTATGTCACGGTAATCAAAATTTAAAAATGCTAAAACTAAAACCTTGACTAGCATATACTGTATTTTATTTAAAGCCGGGAACTCTAATGTATACAATGGTGTGTGAGGTATTGCGCACATAGCAACAAATTAGTTCAAATATGGAGCAGCAAGTAACGTAGATGGATGGAGAGTGAATGTTATATCGACGCTTAGGTGAACGATTAAAGAGAGAAAGATAGAGATAGCCTGGACAACTAACGTTTTTCAAAAAGCTAATCGTAAGCACATTGCGAAGTTAATCAACTATTGGAACTAATTGCATAAGAATATTTGCTCATATGACTAAAATAATTCATTATATCTATATACATATATATCTAAATATAATATCGTAAAACCTTTATATATATATATATATATAAATAGAGAGAGAGAGAGAAAAAAAGGACCATTGATAATTATTAAATATGAATAATTTCTATTCTTATTATATATTTATTTATTACGTTAGTCACACCTTATATCAATATATAAAATACATGTCAATATGTATAAAAACATATATATGAATATAAGCAACAGTATGAGACCAACATCCCTAATCCTACATATATATATATATATATATATATATATATACGTTTGCATATTTCAAATTATTATTTTATTCTTTTCTTAATGTTTTTTTTATTTACCAATTAATCAAATTGTATATTTATTTTTTCACACCTTATATAAATATATAAAATACATATAAATATGTATAAAAACATATATATATAAATATGAGCAACAGTGTGAGTCATATATATATATATATATATTATGTGTATAGAATAAACCTATCAATCTACCCATAGGCCTATCTATATATCCGTCTATCTATCAGATTTTGGTTTCCTCTTAAAAGGATACATGGTAGCTATTAACCATGAATATCTTCTCTATGACTAACGTATTATACATTTATTAAGATATTCCTACCTTACATAAATATAGAAAATATAAGCGACAATGTAAGTCAAATGTGTCTTATCTAATGTTCTATCTACTAACCCTTGCTAAATCGGTATACCGTCTTTTGGAACATTTTTATTGAGAAAAATAAGTACATAGGAAATTGATATTGGTACAGATCCTTCGCAACCAGTTTTCTATAAGCGAGGTTTTTTACTTAGGTTCCCACTTAATTCATGTTCCGCGGCCTCACGTTTTCTGACCATAGAAAATGCTTCATTAAATATTGGGCCCAATGATTTTTCTACCGATGTTACATTCATTACACCTTTCCTGATTTTATTTCAATTGACTCTCTAATTAGTCTAGTTAATCTGTTGCGGTTGCATAACGCGATGCGTTTACATCCTTCCCAGTCTATTTCATGACCCGTTTCCTTCGAATGCCTAGCTAGGTCTGATCTTTGAATGTGTCCATATTTGCAGGCTGTCTTATGTTCACCTCTACGAACCTTTATAGGTCGCATGGTTTCGCCTATATACCTGAGATTACATTCTTTGCAAGGTATCGCATATACTCCTGATGTCTCGAGGGGTTCTACTCTTTCTTTCTGGTTAGGTAGTTTATTGCCTATAGTAAGCGATTGTCTTTAAACTGTTTTAATATTGTATTTAGCTGCTATTATTCTAATTTCTCCTGCTCACTTTTGAATCAGGTAATACCATAATTTTGTGCTTATCCGGTTCCGTTTCCTTCTTTACTTTGTTTATTATGTTATTATTAAATCTCTGCAACATCTCATCTATTAATCTATCTATTATACTTCACGAATAGCCATTTAGTTCGAATATTTCCCTTAATCTCCTCATTTCCTTATCTCTATTTTCTATATCCACTATTCTAAGACTCCGTAATATCATGGATTTAAGAATGCCTATTTTCATTCCATATGGGTGATTTGATAAGAAATTAAGAAGTAGTCCTGAATAAGTCTCTTTTCTAAAAATATCTCTTTCCAATCTGGAACCATTCCGTTTTATTTTCACATCCAAAAAGGGTAATTCATCATTATTCTCTTTTTCCAATGTAAACTTTAATTCACCTAATTGGTTGGCTAATTCGAGGAATTTATTTAACTCATTATCCCCATGATTCCAAATTATAAATATATCATCCAGGAATCTTACATACAAGTTTGGCTTAAGAGGAGATTTTAACAACAGATCTTTTTCAAAATAGTGCATAAAAATATTAGCAACCGGGACTGATAGTGGTTGTCCCATAGGGACACCTTTAATCATTTTAGACATTACCACTAAAATTATATTTAACTCACACTGTTGCTTATATATATATATATATATATGTTTTTATACATATTTATATGTATTTTATATATTTATATAAGGTGTGAATAAATAAATATACAATTTGATTAATTGGTAAATAAAAAAGCAGTAAAAAAAAAGAATAAAATAATAATTTGAAATATGCAAACGTATATATATATATATATATATATATATATATATATATATATATATATGTAGGATTAGGGATGTTGGTCTCATACTGTTGCTTATATTCATATATATGTTTTTATACATATTGACATGTATTTTATATATTGATAGAAGGTGTGACTAACGTAATAAATAAATATATAATACGAATAGAAATTATTCATGTTTAATAATTACCAATGGTCCTTTTTCTATATATATAAAGGTGTTACGATAATATATTTAGATATATATGTATATAGATATAATGAATTATTTTAGTCATATGAGCAAATATTCTTATGCAATTAGTTCCAATAGTTGATTAACTTCGCAATGTGCTTACGATTAGCTTTTTGAAAAACGTTAGTTGTCCAGGCTATCTCTATCTTTCTCTCTTTAATCGTTCACCTAAGCGTCGATATAACATTCACTCTCCATCCATCTACGTTACTTGCTGCTCCATATTTGAACTAATTTGTTGCTATGTGCGCAATACCTCACACACCATTGTATACATTAGAGTTCCCGGCTTTAAATAAAATACAGTATATGCTAGTCAAGGTTTTAGTTTTAGCATTTTAAATTTTGATTACCGTGACATAGTAGCAATACAGTTATAACAAATAACAAAAGGTTCGATACTGTCTCTCTCCCCTAAAATATTCTGCATACGAGATGAGATGAGGTATAGGTGAGGTAATGATTGGTCTGCTAATTATAAAAAGTTATATATTGAGTTTAGTTACTGAGACAAATTCTATGATTAAAATAGTGTTGAGTCAAATATATATAAATAGAATAGTTTTGGAACGAGGTTACCACATTTGCTTAAATCTGCTATTGTGATCAGTGTTGTGTTGCCTGATGATGGTGCTGGAAAGTAGGCACCGAAACGTCGCCAGTAAACAAAGATGTGATAGAACCGCATTTCCAATTGAAGTAAAAATGAGTCAACCCGATCAAAGACAAAACAAAATTGGAAATAGTGACAAATCGGATCTTTGTGTAACTGCCCGTGTACAGCTATTACCCGCGTACGCAAAACGCGGCATTGATAACCTGAATGCTTACACACCGCAAAACATTGAGTTCAAAAGTTATTTGAAAATCAAATATGATGCGACAGTGGTCACACTTATGAATCAGTACAAGCGGAAGAAGATGCAGATTGTTAGGCAAGTGGAAAATACCTCGTTCCTTAATAAATGTTTAAAATTTAATGTTATACCGAAATGTTTTAGATTTAAACTTTCATTCGTTTTGGATAAAGTAGGAAATACTCTTAAGCATGAGCTTTGTTTACATTTAATAAAACTATCGATTAAGAAACTAAACAAACGTAAATTTGAACTGATTAGAGAGAAGACAAAAATAAGGTCCATATTACTGGCGAGATTAGGTATGTTGGATTTCAAACATATTGAAGATTTCACAGACAAAACGAGGGATAATGAAATTAAAAAAATTAGACAAAGGCATGAAAAAAAACTAGCAATATTGGGAATTAATTGCCCTTTGAGAAATATGAGAATTGAAGAGGTCATGTCCAAACGTTTAGTTAATTTATCGAGAATGGATCTCAAGGAAGACCAAAAACAAATTCTTAATCTTGGACTTAATACTGCGATCCCTATTGATTACGTACCTAGGAATGAGATAATTACAGAAACAGTTAAGATTGCCCAGTTTCTCCCAGAAAAAGATAAGACTAGGTTTGAATTGGATGTGTCCAAAGCGGTGTTAGAGCACAAAGAGGTGAGATGCAAGCAGAGTTATGATCTAAAACACTTAAGAACAGAATTATTATCCAATAAAGTAATATGCCTCAAGGCAGATAAAGGTGGTGCAACGGTACTTATGAACCGGTCAGATTATGAATTGAAAGTGTATGAACAATTAAATAATTTAGAGGTCTATAATAAAATAAATAAAGATCCATTTGATAAGTTACAAGGACAAGTTAAGACTATAATTAATAGAATGATTGAGTCGAAGGAATTAGAACCAGGACTCGGGAATTCATTAAAACAACGTGACACAGTCCCTCCGAGAGTTTATGGTCTAGTAAAGATTCATAAACAGGGGAATCCACTTAGATTAATCGTTAATGTACAAAACTCACCAACATATAGATTGTCGAAATTTCTATGCAACAGAATTAGAAAATATACTTATTTCTTAGATTATACTTTAAAAAATACATATCATTTTATTGACATTATTAGTAGATATAACTTGAATGATAATGATAGAATGGCTAGCCTGGACGTTGTATCGATGTATACTAATGTCCCGGTACAAGCAGCATTAGAAAGTGTGAAGCGTTGTTTAACAGAGTTCCCAGAGATAATAGAAGGTAGTAAAATGATGTTAAGTAGTATTATGGAAATCTTAAATATTTGTATGTCCTCCACCTACTTTAAGTTCAGAAATGAATTTTATAAACAAGTTAAAGGTGTCCCTATGGGACAACCACTATCAGTCCCGGTTGCTAATATTTTTATGCACTATTTTGAAAAAAATCTGTTGTTAAAATCTCCTCTTAAGCCAAACTTGTATGTAAGATTCCTGGATGATATGTTTATAATTTGGAATCATGGGGATAATGAGTTAAATAAATTCCTCGAATTAGCCAACCAATTAGGTGAATTAAAGTTTACATTGGAAAAAGAGAATAATGATGAATTACCCTTTTTGGATGTGAAAATAAAACGGAATGGTTCCAGATTGGAAAGAGATATTTTTAGAAAAGAGACTTATTCAGGACTACTTCTTAATTTCTTATCAAATCACCCATATGGAATGAAAATAGGCATTCTTAAATCCATGATATTAAGAAGTCTTAGAATAGTGGATATAGAAAATAGAGATAAGGAAATGAGGAGATTAAAAGAAATATTCAAACTAAATAGCTATCCGTCAAGTATAATAGATAGATTAATAGATGAGATGTTACAGAGATTTAACAATAATATAATAAACAAAGTAAAGAAGGAAACGGAACCGGAGAAGCACAAAATTATGGTATTACCTGATTCTAAATTGAGCAGGAAAATTAGAATAATAGCAGCTAAATACAATATTAAAACAGTTTTAAGACAATCGCTTACTATAGGCAATAAACTACCTAACCAAAAAGAAAGAGTAGAACCCCTCGAGACATCAGGAGTATATGCGATACCTTGCAAAGAATGTAATCTCAGGTATATAGGCGAAACCATGCGACCTATAAAGGTTCGTAGAGGTGAACATAAGACAGCCTGCAAATATGGACACATTCAAAGATCAGACCTAGCTAGGCATTCGAAGGAAACGGGTCATGAAATAGACTGGGAAGGATGTAAACGCATCGCGTTATGCAACCGCAACAGATTAACTAGACTAATTAGAGAGTCAATTGAAATAAAATCAGGAAAAGGTGTAATGAATGTAACATCGGTAGAAAAATCATTGGGCCCAATATTTAATGAAGCATTTTCTATGGTCAGAAAACGTGAGGCTGCGGAACATGAATTAAGTGGGAACCTAAGTAAAAAACCTCGCTTATAGAAAACTGGTTGCGAATGATCTGTACCAATATCAATTTCCTATATACTTATTTTTCTCAATAAAAATGTTCCAAAAGACGGTATACCGATTTAGCAAGGGTTAGTAGATAGAACATTAGATAAGACACATTTGACTTACATTGTCGCTTATATTTTCTATATTTATGTAAGGTAGGAATATCTTAATAAATGTATAATACGTTAGTCATAGAGAAGATATTCATGGTTAATAGCTACCATGTATCCTTTTAAGAGGAAACCAAAATGTGATAGATAGACGGATATATAGATAGGCCTATGGGTAGATTGATAGGTTTATTCTATACACATAATATATATATATATATATATATATATATATATGACTCACACTGTTGCTTATATTTATATATATATGTTTTTATACATATTTATATGTATTTTATATATTTATATAAGGTGTGAATAAATAAATATACAATTTGATTAATTGGTAAATAAAAAAAAAAGTAAAAAAAAAGAATAAAATAATAATTTGAAATATGCAAACGTATATATATATATATATATATATATATTGTAGGATTAGGGATGTTGGTCTCATACTGTTGCTTATATTCATATATATGTTTTTATACATATTGACATGTATTTTATATATTGATATAAGGTGTGACTAACGTAATAAATAAATATATAATAAGAATAGAAATTATTCATATTTAATAATTATCAATGGTCCTTTTTTCTATCTATATATATATATATATATATATATATATATATATATATATATATAAAGGTTTTACGATATTATATTTAGATATATATGTATATAGATATAATGAATTATTTTAGTCATATGAGCAAATATTCTTATGCAATTAGTTCCAATAGTTGATTAACTTCGCAATGTGCTTACGATTAGCTTTTTGAAAAACGTTAGTTGTCCAGGCTATCTCTATCTTTCTCTCTTTAATCGTTCACCTAAGCGTCGATATAACATTCACTCTCCATCCATCTACGTTACTTGCTGCTCCATATTTGAACTAATTTGTTGCTATGTGCGCAATACCTCACACACCATTGTATACATTAGAGTTCCCGGCTTTAAATAAAATACAGTATATGCTAGTCAAGGTTTTAGTTTTAGCATTTTTAAATTTTGATTACCGTGACATAGTAGCAATACAGTTATAACAAATAACAAAAGGTTCGATACTGTCTCTCTCCCCTAAAATATTCTGCATACGAGATGAGATGAGGTATAGGTGAGGTAATGATTGGTCTGCTAATTATAAAAAGTTATATATTGAGTTTAGTTACTGAGACAAATTCTATGATTAAAATAGTGTTGAGTCAAATATATATAAATAGAATGGTTTTGGAACGAGGTTACCACATTTGCTTAAATCTGCTATTGTGATCAGTGTTGTGTTGCCTGATGATGGTGCTGGAAAGTAGGCACCGAAACGTCGCCAGTAAACAAAGATGTGATAGAACCGCATTTCCAATTGAAGTAAAAATGAGTCAACCCGATCAAAGACAAAACAAAATTGGAAATAGTGACAAATCGGATCTTTGTGTAACTGCCCGTGTACAGCTATTACCCGCGTACGCAAAACGCGGCATTGATAAAATTGAACACAGATTATACTCCGAACTAAATGAAATAGTAATCTTATTCTTAGAAAAACCAAAAACATACGGCTTTTACTTTTAAAAACTTGTCCGACCTATCAGGAAATTTTTAGTTCCAGCATACGACCCATTAAATTCTGAAGTCTGATAAAACTGACAAAGCGCAAGCTTCCACCGACAGACGCACATCCTCAAGTTAATTATACAACGATAACATAAAACAAGCAAATTTATATCCCCTATTAATTAAACTCGTGGCTTTATATCTTATTCATCTACACAAAACAATAGTCTTTTGATTTTGATATTATTTGTGGCGGAGAACTAATATATATGCAATATTTTATTAGTTATTGCGCAACGAGTAACAAATTAATTAAAATATGACCAGACGAATAAATTCAAGACAGAATGAAAAGATCGTATAATCCCTTGCACATTCGTTTCGTGCTTACTGGCGACTCATTAGTAGGAGCCGGTAATACGCACTTTACTCACTATATATTTGGCTGAGGAATGTGGGGAAATAGGACGGTACAATCTTCTATACGAATGTGTAAACCTGCAGTAGTGAAGCTAACTTCATATGATGGTACTTGGTACCAAATCAATTTATTTCAAAGTTCGTTCGAACCTGAGCATGTATGCTTCAGAATATGGTGATCTAACCCCTGAGCCACCCTGCCGCACACTACACACAACTTTTAGTCATATAATAACTAATGTAACACGGTTAGCTTCTTTAGATGGAACTCATATGGCATACATATAGAGCCAAATTTCAAACTAACCATCCACATCTCTCATTACTGAAAAGAAACCACACTAGATGGGAAAGTGGTATTGAAATGAACATTTATATAATTCAACGAACATTGGTTGCGCGGGCGGTGATAACATTTATTATAATCAGGGTTGCGAACATATATTTGTCAGAATAGACTAAGAATTGTGTAGTGTAGAAGAAGAAATTCATCTAGTAGATCGGATTCGTTTTCATTGGGAATTCACCACTTACCGTTCAGAATTTTCCGCGGACAGGGCTCGGACCTGGGCATATCTGCTTTATAATCTGTTGTTCTAAGCACTGAGCCACCATGTCGCACGGAAAATCCAATTACCATTCATATACTATGTAATGTTTCTTGATTAGTCTTTTCATTGCTTGGAGTCCAGTTTGCAACAAAACACCTCTGTTCTGTCACTAAAGAACAGACACCATGTTACCTGATGAGCGTTGTTGTATTGATCATTTATATTTAAATAATGGTTAAGAACTTGATGTTAACATCAGCCCTAATAAATTAAAGCAAATGTTAGTATAAATTAGGCATTGTATAATGCAGACAAGGTATTTCATCAGTTAGACCAGTTTCGTACATATTATGGAATTTCGCGTACTTCAACTATCTATCTATCAATTTACCTATCTATCTATCTATCTATCTATCTATCTATCTATCTATCTATCTATCTATCTATCTATCTATCTATCTATCTATCTATCTATCTATCTATCTATCTATCTATATATCTATCTATATCTATCTATCTATCCACCTATCTGTCTGTGTGTCTGTCTGACTGTCTGTGTATCTATCTATCTATCTATCTATCTATCTATCTATCTATCTATACATACATACATATATATCTATATATTGCGTATTTAATCTAATAGGTATTTGCTGAAATTTTTAAGAACTATTTCCTTTTACACATTATAGAGGCAATCATTTATTTGTTTTGATTTTTGGTTTATTTGCGTACTACAAATTAAATAAAATATTTGAAAAAAGTATCCAATATTACATTTTATTACTTTTACTGTGAAACACAATTTAGTTATAAAAATGGCGAAACAGGACCATTATCATCGTATTTCCCTGAGATTTTTGTAATTAATTGCATATTTAATCTGATAGAGTATTTTCTGAACTTTTTAAGAACTATTTATTTTAATTTAATAATCGGTTTAATGGCGTATTACAAATTAAATAAAATATTTGAAAAAAGTATCCAATATTACACGCGTACCTTCAATATTTGAAATCAGAAAAAGCACAACATATGTCGATGGAAATGTTGCTCGACTTTGAAGAAAAAATTTGATTCTATTCGGTTTAAATTTGTCAAATATTTTGGCGAAATGCACTGCCACTATGCTATTAAACTAGCACATTCCTCTTGAGGTATATATTTAATATAATTAAACGAACATCGGTTGCGCGGGCGGTGACAAAAATTACTTTGAACAAGGTTGCGATCTTGTTATATATACTTGGCCCATTTTGCAAAGTAGTTTGTCAGTATAAATTAAGTATTATATGGTTTGGAAAAGGCAATTCATACAATAGACTGGTTACATCATTATTTACGATTTGCCAACCAGACTACCCTAGCCGGTACATTCACAAAGTTCATAATGAAACTTGTCGACGTTAATTAGGTGCAATTATTTCATTAGTAAATGTCTTTTATGAGGCTCAATTTATTACAACTGGCTGCTATCATCAATAGGTACACGAAGTATAATCTTTCATAATATGCAGTGTGGAAAACTAGTTGCCTTTGCTGATTTCTGATTCGTCTAGTTAAGAGGCTTTCGTGTAAACGGTTCCATGCTTCACTTTAAGAAAACGTGTCTAGTTAAAGCCCTCTTTGCGGGAAATTATGAACAGAAATTTATAAATTTCAAATAAGTACAAAATCACTTTCTGTTGAATTGCCATTGCAACCTGAAATACTTTTTTATTCTATACCAATACCTTATATAATCAATATTCTCTTATTAGACTCAAATTAAATGTAACTTCCCAAAATGAGATGATGTCTGTTGCCTTACGAAAGGTCGTGGTATCTAGATAGATCTTCAGGTATTAGGGGATCCCAAATAGTTCCAAGCTCCGAATCATATGTCCCGCGGAAAATAAGGAAAAGTACATAGCGTTATACCAAAAAGGACGAAACTGATCTACCGAATAAATTGCCTCTGCTACCTTATACAATTTGTGGTTTAAACTAGCGTAAAATATATAATAAAATCCTGTCATTAATCGTCAACATGTATTTTTTTATATTCATATATATATATATATATATATATATATATATATATATATATATATATTCCAAACAATCTGCATTGGCTTTGAATATTGCTATTAGTATTAGATAAGGTAAAATCCAGTGAATTAATGAGTGTGCTTATTGTGAATAAATGGCAAATTCGTTTCGTGAACCCTTAATCATTTATTGGTCATTTGATAACTAGTCTGATTTTAATTTATTTATTTACTATAAGCAATCTATTAAATAGAGTTAAATCTGTTTTGAATAAAAGATCGACGATAAGGTAACCTACCGAGTAGTATGTCGCTAATGAACAACTATCATGGAGGATATATTGAAGTCAAGAGAACACCAGGCTCCAGTCATTTCTGAGTGGATGCCAATCGACATGACAAGGAGAAATTTTGGAGTATTCTTTAAGCAAAGCACAGCCAATATATCTAATTACTGTTTTAAAATTTCTGCCGTTTCCGCTATTCACCAGAGTAGTCTCAGTAGCTCCGCGAGCCAGATACGTAAATGGCCTTCCTGAAGAGTAGCCATCCAACGCATTACGAGTTAAGTAACGAGATCACATTGTGGCAGTGCACAAAGTACAAAAGAATAAAATTGGTTGGGTCGTAAAATTTGCTATGAAATAAGTAAAATATTCAGAAAAGTCTATCACTGTCATGAAAGCAATAATATTTACGATTTGCCAACCAGCGGACCCTAGACGGTAGTTTTGAAAACTTCATAATGAAACATGCCGACATTAAAGAGATGGAATCCTTCCGTTAATAAAATTCTCAAGTTGCTTTATTCTGTGAGCATGGTGTCAACCCTGAAGATGGGACTGGAAATGAAGTCTCGAAAACTTGGAAAGAAATCGGTAAAGACTGTTACAAGAACAAATTTAGAAAAACGAATTGTGGACGAGTTCAGGTTGACGGGACAAGTGGTCACTTTTGGCTTTTGTATGGCTGGGCATGATGATGATGATGTATCCTGTTGAACAAACTTCTATTTCGAGGGTGCAAACGACTAAAAGTCTATTCAAAGAGGACTAGGCAGTATCTCGGTTGCGAATAGTAATAAAATATCGTCTTCATAGTCAAGAACGACTAAACTACCCTCGGGAATAAATTCAACACCCTCATCCTAAACGTATTACAAAGATTTTTAAAATGCGGAAATTTGACATACTAGACGTAAAGCACTGCTATATGTAAAGTTGTGCGATAATTCATTGTAGACCTTAACAGGATCGGAAATGTTTGTGCAGAAAGCAAGTATATAATTTAAAAAATCAGTGGACATATTTATTACGATACAATAAACATGTCTGATATCAAGTACGTGCCTTACGATGCAAATATTGTCCATATAATTTAGTCCTGGAGAGTATGTGGCTTACTCTTCTCTAGAATGTGATTCACGCGACGCGCTATGACGGCGTAAAAAAATCGAAGCAAATAACCTAGATACGACTGGAGTCAAGTTTGTGTCACGATGGTTATCGCACAAATTACAATTGCCTTTTTGAAGATACGAATGAGGGTCGGCTCATTGCAAAATACCGGCAGGATATCATTATTCCATGTAGTACAATAAACGTTTAATCAACGCTCCATAAATTATATCGCCACCATCCTCAGTTAAGCACGAAATCGAATCATCTTGGCCTGCAGCACCCGATATGTCTAGTTCTGATCATTATTCAAAATAAACGTTTGACACTGATGATACAGACATACTTACAGGGGTCGGGACTGGATCATGAACCAAAAAAATTTGATCTCCGATGACTTACTATCAAGACTACACTAACAGATATACATAACTGCATGCATACTTACATATGTTCATATAAGCCTACAAACATATCTACATCCATTCATACAAACATATATATATATATATATATATATATATATATATATATATATATATATATATAGAAAGACATGCATACATTTTTGTCTAAGTAAATATGCGTATATTAACTAGGTCCCCGTAACAAATCTCCTTAAGAACATATTGTCATTTTTCTATTTTGTATTTTATTAGTTTTATTTTTCATGGTTATATGGCAGTGACGCAATTGGCACTAACAACTTTTGTAATGCTGTCCGTGATAATGATTACAAAGACATACTAACAAATATATATACAAAAAAATATATATGCTTACAGACATGAAAATGTGGACATATAAACAATAATTGATTGCGCGGGTGGTGGTAACAATTCCTTAAATCAAGTTTGCGAGCTTGAATTAAACACCAATCTCATTATATATAACCAGTCGTCGAACAACATAACAAAACTACCGTCAGTCACACGCACTGAAGCGTTTCGATCTTCCATGATCATCATCAGAGTACGACGGCAAACTGACTAGCGAGGATATATATATATATATATATATATATATATATATATATATATATATATATATATATACAATTTATGCAGAATAGAAAAATTAGTTTGATTGGCTGTGTGCCCCGTTTGAAATATATGCGCGGAGAAAGCTGAATTTCTTAACGGACGTACGAAAATCATTTGATCTATAGAATCCGGCAACATTTGTTGCAAAAATTGATTGAAAATGGGCTGGCAACATCAGATATCTCCGGGCATACATTTGGAAGGCGGCACCCAGCCAATTTGACCAAGTTCTCAATTATACACAAAGCAACGCCAGAAAATATTTACATATATATATACATATATATATAGTCAGTATTACATAAGGTAACAATGCACAGCGATTTCAAGTACACCGATTTTGTCTAAATTGCCGGGGTGCGAACCGGTGCAGATTTGCTTCGGAATCTTGCATTCATTCATAGTGAAACCGACGGACAATTAATAATTACAATTAATGGATTTTCCGTACACGTTTGCTTATAAGTGCTCAGGTTCGAGCCCTGTCCGCCACAAAATTTATTGATAGTAATTGATGAATTTTCAATTAGGACGAAAACCGTCTACTAGATAAAATCTCTTTGTTACTTTATAAAATGTTTATCTAATACTGACAAATGCATATATATATATATATATATATATATATATATATATATATATATATATATATATAGTGAGAATGATATATATACACCAAGATCGCAACCTTGATTTTAACAATTGTTATCATCATAAACCAATTCAATAACACTTCTCCAGGTAGCATAGTGGTTCAACAACGGTGGCACGAATCATGCCGCCAATATCAAGATGCAGCCAATCTACTCAAGGCCAACCTCGAGCTCAGTATAACTGCGCAATTATAACTTGGTGCTAAATGGTTAACAACAAATGAGAGACAGAATGCCAGTCGCAGAAGGTCGGTTCCGGTTACTGGTGAAAACATAAGCTCCTATTACCTTAAACTCAGATTTTTAACGCACATTGTTTGAAAGATTATCTGAGAGAAGGAACTCACTGAATATAAATATCTCCCTCCCTAATGAATGTACGACCTAGATCGTTCAATAAAATCAACGCTTAACAGTGAACATAATACGGAAATTCTGTTCCATTGTTATTTATGATGACGTAAAACAAATCAAATAAATTTAAAGTGGAGGATCATATTTAGTACGCAAAAACAATATTGAATTAGAACGAACTAAATTTGGAAATGCATGACATTAAGCACGTAGAGCTTTCAAATTTTTGGTAAATTAACATACAATCTCGGTAGCAGCCAATTCGATATAGCGTAGGCATTTGAATTACAAAGGCAATCAAATCGGCGATAAATGTGTTCAACGCTTTATAGGTCAGCATGCGACAGGGCAGATATGCGATCGACTTCAGTTTATAGTTGATAAATAACTGCGGCGTCATGGTGATGAAAACTGATATACAAGAAAAGTAAAAGTTAAACATAAATTTGAGTGTAAAACTCGCATACAATGGCCAAATAACAACAGAAACGCTGTAAAATGAAGCATATTGAGGATGAATTCATCTACGTTTCCAACAGACTTTCGATGCCGTCCTGTTGCACATTCTGCCATAGATCACAAATTTTATTTATCCCAAAGTTCTAAAGTAAATTAATTTCTTCTTATGTATTAGGTGTTGCGCACCTAGTAACAAATTACTTCAAATTGGACAACAGGGATAAACCAAGTCCGCCAGAACGAAAGGTATAATCTCATATTCACATTCATTTCGTGCTTACTGGCGACTCATTAGTAGAATCCGGTACTACGCTATACGCTAACTTTATATTAGAGTGTGGAATTTCATATACCGGTCCTACTGATGAATCGCCAATAATCACGAAACGAATGTGCATATGAATTTATACCTTCCGTTAATGATGACTATACTCATTAATTTTTTTTCCAAAAATCTTGAAAATTTGCCAGTACTGGAAATTCATCCAGTTCACCGGTCTTGTCTTCGGGTACTATCTCGAAATTGCCGCCGACATTACTCCAAATTGGTAACATTTGTTTCCAAGTCTTTGACTCCATCCAGTGTGTCAATCTGTGGCACATTGCAAATTATTTTCAATTCTTTACTAACTTATGTCTTCGGTTAGTCTTTCCTTCAGGTGGAGCCCATGTGGCATCCTGTTAGACTTAGCGTTCTAACTGGCCAACCAAATCTAACAATATTAATAAACACTACGCTATCTGTGGGTTTTGTAACAAACTAAAGTTGTATAGAGAAAAAACGCATTGATGGCGCGAGTGATTATCACAATGTAACGACAGAAGTGTTGCCTTGAACATGGGATTGGTGTTTACTTCAAGCTCGCAAACTTGATTTAAATAAAATTTACCACATCCGCACAATCAGTGTTTGTTTAATTGTGGATTGATCCTCGTAATACAACTTTCTATAAAACTCAGATGATGACCATGGAAGGTCGAAACGCGTCAGTAATTGCGACTCACGGTAATTTAATTATGTGAAGCTGCTTAGGTAGAAGCATCATTTGGAGAAGAAAGACGACTAGATGTACACATTGACGAACAGGACATACTTGATTACACGAAGTGTTTACGGTGTGACAAAATTTTCCATCGCAAAGTCTATTCCGAAATACAAACATTGACCTGACAGTATGAAACGCATTAAAATTTACATCAACAAAGCAAACTAATTTTCCTTTAATTAAATATGTAAACCTTCACTTTTTGTTGGCTCATCTATTTCGATAAAACGATACGGTGCTATTCGTTCGCGAAAGGAAAAAAATGCTTAAGCATAACAATACAATTGTAATTCTTACTGCAACGTAATATTTTATTTGTCATTCGATTACTGTTAGACTTTCCGAAAATAATCAGACGCCATACAGCACCAACAGAACCCACGTGTACCAGCCACGATGCTCAAGGTAAAGCAGTGAATAAATGCAGTATCCAATGAATATCGGGAAGGGAAACCAAGAAACACCGAAATGCCAACTAAATAGAAAACTTTAGAAATAAGAAATAATAAATAACCATTTTTAAAAAAAACAAACTTATAATAAGACAGAAACCCAATACTTCGCAACTGAAGCATATCGGCATAATAAACAATCATGTATTGAGACGGAAATTCAAGAAATATTCGAATGAAGCCGCTAGTGCAATGATTTGCAGCCTAATGACTCGGTTCCTGTTATGCTCACAAGGACAGTAACGTTCGTTCAGTCATATTACCTGTTTTAACTATTTCAGTGTACTTTTTCGCGTGTCTTTTTGTTCTTACTTATCATTACTTCACACGTAATAAGTTTTTTGTATATTTACAGTAATGGCACATAAGGAGAAATTTTAAAAATTAAAGAATCAATTAATATCAGTTTGAACTAGCTGTAAAGAATGTAATGTTTCATCTTTACCAATATTAAGATTATCATATGCCTCTGCTATGATGTAAAGCTAATCAATTATCCAATTAACGAGTGACAAGTTTTCAGTTGCATGGAAGCAGATCAGAGATGGATTGTTAGAATTTCAGGTCATAAGAGATTCCAAATAGTGTCCACATGAAAGAAAGGCTACCCAAATACCTATGTTTGCATATGACTTCAGAGTGCGTATAGCATGCTACAATAGTGCCGCAGTGAAGTGTCCCCGATTGGAGTTCAATCCGCGGCATATTCTGGACGTTACAGTATTAGTTCTCGAAATGGAAAAACCGATATAGTGGATGAATTGCCTCTGATTTAATGTTTAGTTTACACTGACAACATATTCAAAATCCAACTATTTGAGACTCATATAGTTTCCCCAAAGTGCTTTAATAAAAGTTTTATAATGAGAGATCTGGGGTAGCTAGTTAGAACTTCAGGCCTTAAGAGATTCCAAATAGTTTTCAATTGAAGAAAAGACTAAGCAGAAACATATGTTGGTATATGACTTCAGATAGCGTGTAATATGCAACATTGTTGGCACAGTGGATAGAGTCACAGAATCTAAAGCAAATTTTCCTTGATTCATGTCCCATCTGGCGAGTTCCCACTAGGAACTCTAAATAAATTGACTTTGATAATTAATTCAAAGCTTAGTTGTTACTGACAGAATTATATATAATCATAACCCTGCCATTAATCTCTACATGTGTGTGTTTGCCTGTGTATGCGCGCCTATATACAAAATAACCCAAATATAAAATATTAACGGATAAAGTTTTATGCCAAAACGTCAAACAGGAAATAACCAAAATAGAAATAATATGAAGCTATATATATATATATATATATACCTATCAAATTAGCTTACTTGATCATAGATATTAATATCCGAATTCTCATAAGATTCATGATGTTCAAACAAGATTTTCGGTATCAAACCATACCATCGGTGCGGGTGATTAAACTTAAAAGTTGATAGGAGCGGGGGTTTTGGTGCATTACGTGATTTTGGTATAAGCATCGCGTCCGAATTCATTGATCCACAATGAGGTCTGTCACGACCATAATGCAGGATGACCAGAGCCACCGGACAGTCAGTAATTGTTGTTTGATAAAGTCAGCCCTTCAAAACTTGAGGAACTAAATAACACCAAACCTGGCATTGAAGCATTCCAGAGAGTACCCACACCTGCAGGGCATCTACTTTTTGAATTAATCTAGCCAGAGAATTTAACCTGGGTAGTTGAGAGGGTAGAAATCGAAGGATGAACGACTGTAGCGCAGTCAGTCACTCTCTGCAACATGGTTTTATCGTATCTGAGGTTGCAACAAACTACACAGGAAAAATGGCGAGACAAAAGGAGTTCAGCTAAAACCATGCGACTACATGAATTGCCGAGATATCCAGAGGCGTCAGACTATTGATCAGCCCGAGTCCGTCCAACAGAGGCAGCCAACACTGCCAGACAGCAGGTCACAGGTGGCTTCGCTCTCAATCGCACCAGAGCTGGCAGCAGAACACTTCGTCGGAGTGCCTGTTCTCAAAGTGGACGCGTTTGCACAGCCTGAAAAGGGGAATTGGCCCACTGACGCACTGAATTAGAGAATGGGAATAGTTTCCATATTAACATTGCTGTCTTAAATTACACAACATCAGTCACGTTGTCACATCAAATTACACACATACACACACACACCTATATTGCAATCAAAATCTATCGACACTGTCAATTACACCAGCTCCAGGATACTGGAGAAAGAATAAATCTTCTCCACTTGCCGACCTTTGGATACAGCGGAAAACACGCCCTCCTGGCTAAGGCGTACTCCTGTTACTCAATCCAAGTTTGAATCATGATAAAATTCAGATTTAAAATAATTTTATACTAAGTGTGAGTTATAGTTCATCGCATTTAAGAACATATGATTACGTTTCTACTGCCTCTGAATATGAATGTGTGTGCATTAATTTATGTAAACTAAGATGAATTTGTGTGTGCGTTTATTTATGTCGGACACAGTGGACAAGCTTAAGTTGCAGTAAGAACTGTTCGCCTCAAGCGCCTGAAAATATTATGCTCCGGATGGACGATGTTCGTCAGCTTTGGCTGGGAAACCAGTCCATGTATCTAAATTAGAGTAACATGTTGCGAGACAGGGAATAGATTAATTACCTGATTCTTATTCTACCCAAAAATGTTTTTGTATCCACTGTCTACAATTTGATTCCAAATATATCGACTTCCGCTTTTGGAAGTCATTACAACGGAAAGCACATCCCACAAGTAATTTTACTTATTGATTGCCAAATTGTTTGTAAGCTTTCCGTTGAACGTTTTCCGAAACTAGAAGTCCATATATCCGGAGTCAAATTGTAGACAGTGGATGCAAATACCCCAGAGGGTAGATCAATGAACAGGTAACTTATCTATACATCCAAAAGAACGAGCGTCAATAAGCAGGAATAACGTATCGGCACCATGTGCACATACATCTCCGTCCTTTATGATCATGATGATGAAAACGATACAACATACATGTAAATAATCATAAAGAAATATGCACACTAACGTCATGAGTACATAAATTAAGGCGTGCGCACATGAAAATGACAAAAATAACTAAGTTAAGACCACTGACTGCAGGATATCACCTGCAGCCTTGCCAAATTCGTCACCCCGTGTTTACTATGAAATGGTTTTGCAAATAATAAATTTATAGATAATTGTATATCTTCAATAAATAGTATGTTTTCATTTTTTTTAATTTAAGCGTTTTATTCCAGATCAAATGGAATTGGAACAATTTAAGTTTAATTCTTCTACCAAAACAAATAATTTGATATTTCTTAGGAATAAATGTATATTTTATATAAAATCTAATAAGTAGTAAGGTATATTAAATGAAAATAATTTGCCAATAAGCTTTGATCTGCGTTTGCTATTAATGTCTGAATTGAATTTATAAATAACTCACACTCTCACTCTTCACAAAATGTTATTCTTTGATTATTCGTTATAAAATTAACGTTATTTCAATCTTTTCGTTAACAGTCCCCATTACTGAATTCAAGCCGTCTCAATCTACGTGATAACTGGGTGCTGAATGGTCCCGTCACTCCGAGTGCTCCACGCCATCAGTACTAACAATTAACAGTTTTTGAGTATCCAATACTACTGACTGCGGTATAACCATTATACATTAAAATCCCTATACTCTGGCTTTGAACGATACTAGTTATCACATTTCGCGGTAATCATTATATCATTGGATTTTATATTTAAAAGTTAGATAATGTTTGTAGCGG
Organism: Eudiplozoon nipponicum; assembly: GCA_029291075.1. Taxonomy (NCBI): domain Eukaryota; kingdom Metazoa; phylum Platyhelminthes; class Monogenea; order Mazocraeidea; family Diplozoidae; genus Eudiplozoon; species Eudiplozoon nipponicum. The sequence goes on along the minus strand of JAQBSW010001298.1, from coordinate 106,563 downwards.
AGAAATAATATATATTCAATTATGTGTGAAGTGTTGCGCACCTAGTGAGCAGAATGATAAGAAAACAGCATTTGTGTAACGTACAATCTCGTCTTTCGATATTTATCAAATTTAAATTCGCTTACCTTACGATAATGAAAAAGCACTGAAGAAACCACTTATTTCCTACGTGTTTATATTTAATTTAATGGAATATTCCATTTCTTTAAGTTTAATTATCTTTAAAATAGACCTCCGATAAAATTACTACACTTAGCGGTTGTTAGCTTTAAATAAGTCGACCTATCGTCTGCAAAGTTCGCCTAATTAGAATCGAATGATACTTGAAATTATCTTCCCTTCGACATTTGTTGTTATTTATTGGGAATCCAATTTCGGTCAATCAGCGCATAAATCTCAAGTTTTCCAATAAAATTGTTGTACACGAATTGATACTAAGTTAACTATCCATTAATTCACGTTATGACAGTTTTCATCATTGTATTTCGGATATTCATGGTTAGAAAGTTATAGAATTCAAGGATTTTTGATGAACTATCTGTTAATTGTCGTCTACATTCGAGGGAATATTAAATAAACCACATCGCAATTTACGCTGACAGACCACCGACACCATTTTTCTTTAATCAGTGAGTATTTTCCAGCCAAGAACAAACATGAAATCCGTTCTTTAAATAAAAATCCCCCATATGCCTTCAAAGAAGACAAATTTCACTTTTCATCAACATTTTAAAGCCTAAATATCAGATTAGACGTACGATAAGACTACAGGAAAAATTGGGATAAAAAGGCCCGTAACAGTAAGTGTAAACAGGGGAACGGAACAGACCTCTATTCATCACCTTTAATTCTTAAGTAATAAGCTCTATTTTGAAAAGTTTAATTTCCAAAATGACAAAAAATCTGATGTAGATTCAGCCTATTACCCAGTAGCCTTCAATAGCTATCACGGACAGTTTCATTACTCCCCACTTCATAGAATCAATTGCTACTCGCATTAGACAAATGACGAAGCACTTTTGCCAACAACAAACTTGCATATCTGCAAGTATGTATTAGGTGTTGCGAACCTAGTAACAAATTAGTTCAGTTGTGACCAGAAGGATAAACCAAAGGCAGCCTGAACGGAAAGTATAATCTCATGCATAATTGCATATATATTAGTTCTCCGCAACAAACAGTATTTAACTGCTATCAAACTTGCATATCATACTTAATAATCCGTAGAAAACCACAAACAAATAGAAATTTGTTAAACAAAATTTTGTTGCGAGAACCGTGATGATAATAAAACTTTAAATATAGGTTGCGATCTTTATGTAAACATACGTTTGTCAGTTCAATCTAAGCATTTTATAAGCTAGAAAAGACAACTGGAGTAACAGGTGTTCGGAAATTGTTGTAATTCTCAATTTGGGTGAACTTTAGCATAAATTTATATCCATCAGGTTGGTATCATGTACCGACTCGGAAACCATATTGTTAGTATCCGGTACTCATCGATTTCAAAAAAAGGTATCAGTTACTAACACAATAGCCATAGTGTTAGTATCTTTTACAGAC